>NW_023612788.1:5000-91241 GCF_013339725.1 Rhipicephalus microplus | reverse complement strand
TTATGATGAAGGGGAAAAGTGTAGAAGTTTACAAAAAACAGCATATGGCACCTAAAAGGAAAGCACGATTTGAATAAAATATTAACCATCAGTAGGTGAACAGCTCCATCTAATCTTTTCCCTCAGTCACATATCACATACTGGAAAATCTCGAGCAAACATCCCTACCTGAGAAATCTTAGTGCACTTTTCCACATAAAACAAATGTGTTGCAGCGAAAGTTAATTTATAGGCATTCCACTCGCAATAGCAGATGAGTTGTGCATATAAAAACAGAATAGAACATAAAAATGTAAGTGTTAATGATGTAAAGAATAGATAGGATATAGAAGCATCAGTTTATTACATAAAGGGTCAGTTAACTGCCCGGATAAAAAAGATTACAATTAATTGAATAGTGACTGGTCCAAATTAAAACTACAGAAGCCAACGAATTGGTTCAACCTAAATGAACACGAGAAATTGACGTTGGTGGGTACATAGTGCATTATTGTAGGGATATATAACCACATTGAATAGTTAATTAACATTAATTAAAAGTCTTATAAAACTGCACATTGGAGGTAATGATACATCAGCATTGGCGGATACAGAGGGGGGCAGAAGGGGCAATTGCCCTCCTCCAATCTCTGTCAGTGCCCCTCCCTCAATCTGTGCTCATAGTCCCCTCCTATCACCAATTAGGACAAATGGTCGAAGCCACTGAAGCACATATTAACAGTATTTGTGCTATAAAGCGGTTTTTTCTATGAGTAAAAACAGAAAAGTCATGCCCCCTCCCCCCTCTTTAGTGTTACTTTAGGTGACCGCCCCCCCCCCCCCAAAATGAGTGGCTGGATCTGCCCCTGTACATCAGCAGTTAACACAACTTATAGTTGACTTATACACCTTAATATGGTGAGGGAGGGGCTGACGTCATTCCATAATGTGCACCTCACCTCCTCTGCAACACTTGAGGTGGACGTGCACACTCAGCGGCGTGGTGACGTTGGCATAGTGTGGTCTGTAATTTTCGCTTCTCATGGCACTTTTTTGGCCGCATGCCAGTCTTCTCAACATGGCATCACTCTCTTTGTGCCTTTCTCGCACTCCTCTTTTCACCATACGCCACTGGCTAGCACTATACAACCTTTAGGTGGACATTAAGGTTGCCTAATTTTTTTTCTCCCTTGATCAACATGTGATTGTTGGTGCACACAGTATTGACTACTCTAGCCACTTCGATACATGTAAGCAGGCCATCAGCATTATTTGCGACTGTTAGCAATATTAGAACACAAATGCGATATAAGAACACAAAGGCAGCAGATATTTTCCATCACAGATAAGCATGCATGAATTAACTGATTAATTAAATGATGCAATTTCGACTAAGCACGCCTAAAATACACACGAAACTGTGCAGACCAACAAAACACTTGACATATGTTTGAATTTGCTTAATGTCAATTACTGTGCATCCCTTGTATGCATGCAAGTCAAGAACACTTGACTTTATGCAATATCTATCTCCTATGCACACAGCCGCTTAGATTACTTAAGTAATATCATAGACAGAGAATTCTTGTGCTTGCACATTGTGCACCTTTGATAAGAAAGTTGCTTAAAATTAATTGGTACACTGTCTTCTCATGGCCCTCTCTCTGCATAAAGAGGTTGTGGTAATCAGTAAGTGCAATGCCTACCCTGGAAGAATGTAGCAGCCATCAGCATATAAAACTGAGTCACCCAGGGAGCAAATACCTGCATAGGAAAAAGAATAAACAGCTTAGAATTAATTCTCATAGCTACATTAACTATTCTGAAGACAGGTTTATCTATTCAAGTACCACTTGCAGTAGCCTTCCGAAACCTACTTTTTTATCATTGAATATATATGAAACTATCTTTTTCATAGGAGACTAAGATCAAGGACTACATTGTGCAAATGTTTCATTGCACAATGTATATTGTTTCTCATTGTTTCAAGGAAGGGATATTGAAAAAGCCCCTTGTATGAGAAAGCATACTTTATTTTTTTTTCGGAAGTCTGCTCTTAGGCATAATTTTGATTCAAAAATACACTGTGAGCTGTTAATAACCATTACCTTGATAACCTGTCCTCTCACAGGAGTCAGCAGTGGATCCTCTGTAAGTTCCTTCGCTCTGAGACCACTGCAGTTGACTATGACACTAAAATCCCTAAGGTCTTGCAGGTCCTGGACATTTTGGTTCTTTATGTGCCCACCGTTGTATAATATCCTGTAAAGTAACGCTTGATAGAAAATTCTGAGTATTCAGTAGAAACAAAAATCAACTACTTGTCAGTCAGCCATTTCAGGTACTTCTTGGGTCTGCTAAAATACTACTGTAGAATATTCCATACCTGTAAGAGCACCAGCATACTCTTCATATAGAAGGTCAGTACAAATGCACCCTTATTCATCTTCTTTTATTGTTTTGATAAAAAAAATTATTAGGTAGCAAGTTTTTCCGCACACACAAACTTTACAATTGAAAAAAAAAATTCAATTGACAAGTATGCTAAGCAGCTTGCAGTTGAGAGAGCTGAATGCTTTATTTTGGAACATTATATGTACCACATGTCTTTCAAAGACTGTAACTGTGCAGTTGCTGATATGCGACATCAAATATGAAAGTGAATGCAACTGTGCAGCAAAGAAACACGATTGCACTACCTCTATAAATAGCACCCGTTTTTTGCCCCAGAATAAACATTGTTAGAAGTGGTACCCTGTTTGTATGTCGTCATCTTGGCATCTTTAACCTCGGATTAGACGTTTTCTCCTTTTAGCTGTGTATAATTAACTCAGCCTCAAACCCACAAGAATGCTGCCTGAAGAGATAGCTTTCTTTTCAGATACAACCAGATTTAGGCGTTATAGGTGTCCGCAATTAATATGCTTTTCTGAGCGTTCCGCGCAAACAGCGCAGTGCAGTCGCCGAACATGCTGAGACGTTGGATCACAAAATAATTTTGAAGCGACGGCCATCCTTAAAAGCGAGCCGAACTGGAGGAGAAGGTTGTTAGTCAAGTCGTGGCACATACAGAGGACAGCCCATAATATCCACCGCTCCCTCGGAACCCTTCCCCCAGTGTATTCACACGGACTGCGCTCCACGGAAAAACAAGAGAGAGAGAGAAAGAGGGGGTCATGAGCCACCTAGCAAGTGCTTTGAAGACGGCGCTGCTACATAGCCTCCACAGTCACCCCTGAGGAAGGAACCAAGTCGGTTCCGAAACGTTGGGTTTCTTCAAAACTTTTGGTTGGAGTCTAAATCATCTCCCAGTTTCATACCCAACCAGACAGACTTCTGTCGAATGTTTACTTTCAATGACACACCAGTAAAAAAATTAAGCTGCAGAATTTAGTGAATATAATGCCTAGGCTCAACTGCATATAGCAGCAGATTTTGTAGTATCAGTATTCCTCATGATACAGAGTGCATGCTGGCATTGTAGCAGACCCACCATATGCTTTTGTTTGGGATGACAACTATTACAAGAAAATATACTGAGCCACATTTGATTTTTAACATTATAAATGTTGATGCCTGCATGCATGAAAAGAGTCACCCAGGGCATAAGTTTTAGCAGAATTTGAACAGTCTGGTATTGGCTACGAGGGCCTCCTCTGGAGAGGCCAGTGCTGCGATCGTTTTGGCGTCACAGACAAGATGCTCTTGCTCGCCTCGCTGCATACTTGTTGTGGAACAGGATGTTCAGGTGAAATCGCGGTGTACCACATTCAATTCTCTGCATAAGAAGCTTTATATGGCCAGCTTTATATATCACCATATAACAGTGCTTGGTTGCGTGCAAGTAGCTTCAGCTTGTTGTGTATGGTTCTAGTCTCACTGCCAGACATATGAGACAGATCCTGCTGCAAGTTTTTACTATTCTCCTCAATGTAAAGAAATGCGCTACAGTTGGCTGGTGAAGCCAATATTGAGAAAAGATGCCAACGCTAACTCACAGGTCTGCAAAGTCCACTTTTGTGACGACGATTTTGTGTACACTGCCGCGGCTAAGATGTTCAGAAATGTACAACAGACGAGTGCTCACAAGCGCTCCCGGCAGCTTTTCACAGGCATTTATTGATGCTGAAGAATAACAGTGTCACTGTAAGTTGACAAATAAATAAAAAGAAAAGTGCACACATCTAAATATTTCTAACGGTGACGTCCTTACGAAACATTTTGTCACATTTACGCTCACATCGAAGCCGCTGAAAACTAACATCGATACATTGCCAAAACCTAAGCTAAAACTAAAGGTAAACATATCAGTGGTTTAAAGAAAACGGAACAGTAATGATCATCAATAACATCGGAGCACAGCTAAAAAGAGCAGTGGAGGGAAAATCGGCCCTTTATTTTGCAGATACAACCAGCGCGTCTAAGTATGGGTGGCGATGCACTACACGCACCATTCCCACATGTTCCTTGACAGTTGTGCGTGTGCACCGCATGTGTATGTGACAGATCCTCCTGTATCATACCCAAAAGTAAAGAAACGCGTGACACCAATGCTATGGCCGCTGGATAAAAAAAGCAGCTGTACAGTGCTAAGGTCAGGGTCTGCGAAAGCACTTTCGTGACGAGAATTTCGCATATGTCGTCGCAGCTAAGATGTTCAACAACAGCAAGCGTGTGCTCAAAAGTGCTCCTGGCAGCTGATCACGTGCGTTTGTTGATGAATTTTACTACGGAGACTCACAGGCTCACGGTAAGTGAACAAGTAACAGAAAAAAAAAGGCACTGCATCTCCAATATTTCTCACGGTGAGGTCCTTATGAAACAAACATTTTTTTACAGTTACAAATTGCACTGAAGGGCTGAAAACATTGCAAAAGTCAAAACGAAAAGTAAACTTCGCAGTTCTAGCCATGTGACATCACGTTACCTCACGCATATTGTGGACCTAATTAAGTTGTTTCACTCACTTACTCTAAGTAATAAAAACAAGGATGATCGTCAATAATATCAGAGAAACTATAAAGAGCAGTGGAGGGTGAATGGGCCCTTTGTTTCGCGGATCACACCAGCACTTTTAATTATGTGTGACGCACTCCGCTCACCATTCCTATACGTGTTCACAGTTCTGCATGTGCACTGCATGTGCTTTGGGTGTTACGGCGGCACATTTTCCTTGTTGCAAGTTCACTCATTCATGTTATGCAGTCTGGGAATTCTGACGGGGTAATAAAATAATAACATCATAGGTTTTACGTTCCTAAACCACAATACCATTATGAGACATGCTGTAGTAGAGGGCTTCGAAAATTTTTGACCACTGGTGTTCTCTAATTTGCACTACATTGCACAGTGCATGAACTCTGCATTTCACCCCAATCGAGATAATCACAGGGAAAGTCATCCAAAATGAAGTAACAGCTTAGTTTTCATGACACACTTGCATCGTCCTCTATTGTGTCAGCTGTACGGACTATACATGCAAGTTACACTGAGAGCACTGAGAGTTGTGGTTTGCTTGCATGGGTTATCAGTCATACCATTTATTTGAGAAATGAGTTTCAAAGCAAGGGGTAAGCACATGCGGTGCACACAACAAAAACGCATGATGGAAAGCGCAGGAAATGCTGTGTTCGAGCATAGCCTCCTCTATAACTTTGTGCCCGAGCGGTCGGTCCCTCAGCGCCGTCCCGAGCTATTATGGGATGCGAGCGCTCCTGGCGGAGCGCCGAGGCGCAAAACGAGAGAATGGATGCAGCTATGGAGAAAAACCGGCTTTGAGTAACTACCGAAGGGCAAAAATGAAATAAGGAGGGAGGCATTTTACGATAATTCAAGGGGAAGCGCTTTACTGTTGAAGCGAGATCGGGTTGCCTTAGAACGCGTAGTTATAAAGCAAGATTCAGTAAAGAAGAAGAACAATGCACATGCTGCGGGAAAGATAAGGAAACGGCGGAGCATGTTCTGATTGAATGTGGAGATATCCACCCAGGTGTACTCCTGTATCCGTCAACTGAGCTCGTAATGGTTCTAAATTCTCTAAAGAAATTACGCGGAAGTTTTCCTCGCAAGAGCGAGAAAGATGAATCAGCCACTGAAGGCTGCCGTTGACAACGCCGCGCAAATACTACAGAAACGTGACAAACTCAAGTGCTCGACCCCGGGACATAAAAAACTTTTGGAGGTTGTGCTCGTGAAGTTTCTCCGCCCACTTTTTCTGAACTTCGCGACGAGTGTGACTGACAAACACGACTTGGCAAAAGATTTTCATGTCAAACCATTGTCTCGAAAAGTGCTCAAGCTTTGAGCTCGAAATCAAATAACAAAGCTCACATTGCATTCTGCATACAGTGCTTGTGTTAAAAATTTGGTGTGTGCGCACTTCAACGTATACGCATAATCCAATGCAATGTAGACGGTTCTAGACCGTCATAAAACGCAAGCGTGCATGGCCGCGTCGTCTGCTGTATTATGGGATCGGTGCGGCATCTGGCGGCGAGCGCCAAAACTATAAGGGACGGATGGCGCGTAGTATTTAGCGCTAATGCGCGGGCACAAAAAAATATAGGAGGCTATGGTTCGAGCTGGCGACACCCCCGGCATCTTATGAGTGACGTCACCACATAGGTGGCACACGCGTAATACTCGTGTAAGGGCCGCACTTTTTTTTCGAAAATTTTGCTAGGTGCGGCCCTTACACGAATCAGGCCGATTTAGTACAGGCAGTACAGGCCAAAGGTCGTACTGTTTATGCAACAGTAGCAGAGTGCAAGAGTCACAAATGACATGCCAGAAATGTTTTTATTCGGATCCATTTCGCTGTCCTCGTTCTCGGAGGAGCTCGCCTCGGCGTCGCGTCTTCCCAGAGACGGTCATCTTCGGTGCCGTTCATGGAGTTCGAAATTCCCGTTACCTTGAAGCTTTTAGCAACTACTTCTATGACATGGACGCCACGCATTCAAAATCCATTCAACACCTGTTGGAGCGACGCCCGCTTCAGCCGTCCTGTAGGGGTCTTCTCGTGGACGCCTCCAGCCATCCATCAGAGTAACATCGGCGAATTCCACTTTGAATGGTCTGTTGACGCATACGTCGAGCGGCTGCAGCACACTCGTCAGGCCACCGGGAATGACGGCCAAGTCCGTACGAGTTGCGGCAACTCGGTTCTTGACGCGGTCGGTCAAGTGGCCCCTAAAGCTGTCCAAAACAAGGAGGGCTTTCCGTTGTAACAGCCCTCCAGGTCTGTTTGCCCAGACGGTCTTAATCCAGTCAACGACCAGTTCCTCGGACATCCAGCCCTTCTCTTGCGCACGTACGACGATTCCCTGAGGGAACTTCTCTTTTGGGAGAGTCTTCTTTAAATACGACGTACGGCGGAAGCCTCCTGCCGTCTGCCGTGATGCACAACATCACAGTGCACCTTTGGCGTCTGCACCAGTCGTGCGCACAGACACACTTTTCGCATTTTAAATCCACTGTGGTGCTTTCCGGTGCATCGAACCACACAGGTGTCTGGTCCGCATTCCCAATTTGGGACAGGTCGTATTCATGCTCCCTCCTGAGAGCATTCACGAAGCGATGAAACTTAATGACGTGGTCTTCGTACTCGCGCGGCAGTTTTTGGCAAATCGTCGTTCGGCGCCGAATAGAAAGCTGGTTACGGTTCATAAACCGCGTAGCCCAGCCCCGACTTGCCTTGAATTGTGCCGGGGGTATTTCCATGTGGCGAGCGATGCTGAGGGCTTTGACGCGTATCATGTCAGTCGATACGGCGTAGCCGTCCCTTCGGTGTCGACGACGTAGTTGACGAGCTCGCTTTCGAGTTGCGGGTACTTGCACTTTTTCCCGCGAAACGCCTTTCGGCTCCTGTTAGTAGGGCGAGGGCATCTTTCTGATTCATCCAGTAACGCACGCGCTTCTCATCGACGTCGTACTTTCGTCAGCTTCCCGCTTCCCGTGCTCCTCGGCATAGTCAATCACTTGCAGCTTAAATCTGCGTGAACGATCTCAGATGCCGCCCATCGTCCGTCACGTGCGCTGGTTCTGCAGGGTTCCTACAACCAACAAAGTGACACCGACGACACCGATCTGAAGTCGCGCTGCCAACGTATCGACACGATGCTAGGAACGATGCCAAAAAAGGCCGCACAAGGCAAATATGGCGGCGCGCTGTCAACAGCGTGGTCGGCGCGTCGGCGGAAGTAGAATAAAGCGGAAAAGCGTGCAGCGCCATGGCTGTAAATGAACTAACTACACTTTTCTGCGGGACATTTTGAACTTTTGTTTTTTTTTTTTCGAAATATCCGCTTTCAAAGTTGGGGTGCGGCCCTTACACGAGGGCGGCCCTTACACGAGTATATACGGTATGTTCTCGAGGCCAATAGGCACAGAAAAAAAAACACAAAAGTGCAGTGTCCTATGGTTCTTTTCAGAGTCCTGTGCTACATAGTTTAAGTTTCGCTTTTAAGAAGATTTACCAACCAGTACAGATACCGACTGTTAATGTGCACTTCTAGTACATCAGGTTGAAATTCGTGTCAAAGCGTTCTTCATTTCTACGTTCAGAACTCTGTCCTGTTGTTCCTTTCTGTGTCCTGTGCTCTATTGTTGAAATTCTGCCACTTAAGAAGATGTACTAATGAGCCTAATAACACACTAATAATTCAACTACTTTTCATGGTGCAAAATGATTGCCAAGTGTGGTTCATTCCATGAAAGCAGAACAACTGTGTTATCACCTGGGTGAGTAGGCCTTAGTGTAGTGTTGTATGGTGCCATGAACTGCTAGGATAACTGAATTTTAATTTTTTGATTTATTGATATGTGGGGTTTAATGTCCGAAAACCACCATATGATTATGAGAGACGCTGTATTGAAGGGCTCCGGAAATTTCGACCACCTGGGGTTCTTTAACGTGCACCCAATTCTGAGTACACGGGCCTACATCATTTCCGCCTCCATCGGAAATGCAGCCGTTGCAGCCGGGATTTGATCCCGCGACCTGCAGGTCAGCAGCCGAGCAGTACCTTAGCCACTAGACCACTGCAGCGCGATGACTGAATTTTAAGCATGACAGGTTTAATGGTTGAAGGTAATGGTAGCTGGACAATAAATTTCTCTAGACCAAATTTTGTTTCTAAAATGATGTTTAGCACATGCTGTGCTGAAGCATGCACCAGTGCTACAGTCCAGCACATTTCTGGTGCATGTGTGTGAGTGTGTGTGTGCTGGGACATGGTGTCACACCTTGTTTGCATGGAGCATTAATATGATTGGTATCACATCAAAGCAACAGAAAGTGTTTTGACAATGAATGCTTAAATAAACGGATCTGAATCTAAAAAAAAAAGATTGGTAACGATGCTTCATTTTTTCTTAATTCAATTCTTTGAGATCCAATCACAATTCTTCTGACAAAGTTGAGTGTATTACTTGTATTTCGGTGGAAAGTTCCGGAGTTCTTGCTCATAACTGGTCTGAGCCCAACACAGAGCTCTTTCATTGTTCCATTCTGCAAGGAGATGAAAAAGTGTAACATGTTTAGTGCATTTAATCTTCCCCATCTTTCTTCTTCTTGGTTATATAAAAAGTCATTCTTATTTATCATATAATATGCATGCATCGATTTGCTTGAAAATAAGCCCACAGTTTTATGTCACAAATCTATGCATGGTCTCTCTCTTCTGTGATGTAGGAAAAAATAATAAATTCAAGAGCTCATTCTTTCTTAGGCAGTATACTAATTAGAACTAATGAACAATAATATAAAAAAGATATTATTTCCTAAATATTATTGTCTATTACTTCTCATTAATGTTATGTAGTAATGATAAAAACAGTACAGATAGTCAAGCTTTGGTACAAAACTTGTCTGTTTATGCAAAATTCTTTTTATTTTTAACTCATGGTGCTTGGTTTTCTCACTAAATCTACCACAATGGGACCATAAGATCACGTGCGCTCAACCTTTAGTGACATTGAGAGCACACTATCTAAATTTGTGCCTCGCATGCAGAAAAAATGAGACATGGGTGCTAAAGTATCGAGTTAGCATGCTAAGCATCAGGCAAATTCTTCAAAGTGACATGAGAAACACATGTCCCCTGCCAAGCACACTGCACCATCAGAAAAAAAAGAATAGCTACAGCACTTCAAAGCCGCTGGCATAAGCAGCCAGAACCACCTTAAGAGCAGTCCACTAACAGGGTCAGAGGAGTGTCAGTTTCAATCTTGCGAACACCCTGCAAACTTGTCTGTGATGTTAATACTGCTCACTTTACTCTTGGAACATCACATGAATCCCACTTTATGCTCTACTAGTGGTGATATTGTAAAGAGCTACCAACCCAGATGAGCACTTGTGCTTACTTTACACCAAATTAAAATATCTCAAAGGCAAAGCTGACCACTAGACTTATGCGAATAGTGAATTTTAGGATTGAAGCGAATTTGGAGCAAATAGTGATTTTGATAGAATAATTTCGAATCGAATTATATGTATGACATATAAAAAAAGGAATATTTATCATGACCTAACTAACCTGCACAATATTTCTTCTGAATTGAAATAGGGACTCTATGCAAATGCTATTTTTTTTTTCGTTCAAACAAAGTCGAAACAACCTTTAGTAGTAGTTTCAGTAGGATGCGAGTGATAATCTATAAGATACTTAACGTTCTAAAATTTATTATACTTGGCACATATATGCCATCATAACAAGCTTAATTAAATGAATTGATTTGAGGGTAACATGTTCTTTTAAAGGGGCCCTGCAACACTTTTCAAGTAGCCTAGGAGCCAGTAAACATGCTTGTTGCCTCACAAATTTACCACCGCAAAGTTTCTAGAATCAGTCCAGTACGAGCAGAGTTCCAAAATTTGTTGCACGCTGCAATTGCATTCTTTTTTCTCGTCCGACGAAATAGCTGGAAGTTAAGCAGGGAGGAATGGCACGGTGAAAAAAATATAGTCACATGCACCTCGTGACTTTAAGCACCATTTTTTTCCCTTTCAAATACGTGGTTTTTTAATGCTATCGCGCACGTACTCGTGGACAAGCGGAGGCCTCCCGCGGTGGTCCCGGTAATGATGAGTGCTCCATGCTCAAATCAGCCAATGGCTGTGACTGGAGTCATATATTCCTTCTTGGCTGTGACAAATGATTTTTGAGTTTGTAGTGTCATTTGCCAAGGGAAGAAAGCAATTGTTAGTTTGAAAATTTATTGTGAATTACAGGCCACATGCTGCGCTGTATTATTTGCCTTGGGTGTTCTCGGTAGCCTCGACTACCGATCGGCAGCGTTTCCGACCATGTTCAGTAAGTGTTGCAGGGCCCCGTATAACTTGAAGGGGGCTTCATGGCAAAACGAATTTTTGTTGGATAAATGCTTTCACGGCTTAGCACTTCTACATTGCAGTGAAACCATTTTTACAAGCAGTGACATGCGAATTAATCTACACCTATTCATACATTGCGAATAGTTCCAAAATATTCGATAATTGAAATTCAAATCAAAGCAAATTCAAATACTCAACTATTCGTTCGAATGTTCGAAGCATTCGAATATTCACACAAGCCTACTCACCACTATAATAACCGGTCAGAAGTGCCCATGCATACAGAACAAACATCACATGCACCTCGAGTTTGTAATTTATTTCTTGGTGGGTGCCAACGGCAGTTGGAGGAGGGAGGATGACAATTCTTCAAGCTATGGTGCATCTCTTAACAAAAGTCCCTGAGTACCTAAGCATGAGAGCTAGCCAGCTTGGAGTACGAATCAGGTGCTACACCATGACTGTGTATATAAACTGAGTGCACTCAAATACACTGATAGTTTCTACCTTCTTCTCATACATATCGAACAGCGAATAATCCTGCTTTTAGAGGAACATGAAATGCCCTTCTCTTTCTCCCTCGTTATCCTGCTGAGCATACAAGGCATTAAGTTTAATATGCCAAGCTTTCAATGTGCAGCCTAGAACAACCTGGGAGTGTTAGCCAGCACCACTCATAACCATGATGGTGAGTTTCAAACACTTTTTTTTGTCAGCATGAATAGGTATCGTGTAAAGCCAAAACAGTTCTATCTTTAATATCCAAACTAAATTCTGTACTGAATGATGTGGCTTTATGTTGTAACAACAATGACCTAACTATAAACCCCTATAAAACTCAGTTTATAGTTTTCAGAACATCTAAAAAACAATTGTTAACTTCTGCTGCTGTAACATGGGGTGCTAATACTATCTATGCTTGCAATTCTGCTTCTTTTCTTGGCGTTACATCTAGAGATAACCCTTAATTCTGGTCTACACTTGTGAGACTTAAAGAAGAAGCTGCTTTTGATATTCGCACATTGATTAAAGCTAGGCCATACTTCTCTATTAATGAATTATTATTGCTCTACTTTTCATTTATCCATAGTCATTTTAACTATGGCATAAATACCTAGGAGAATACTTATTATTCTTACATCTTATCTATGCAACACATACAAAATCAAGCTATCTGCATTATCACTTTCAGCTCTCGTCATTCTAACGCTATTTTATTGCTTAAATATTATAATATTCTGTATTAGTAAGTTATTTGAATTTCATTGTACTTATTTATTTTTAATATAATTAACCGTCGGCTACCTTTCGATCTCATCAACTGTGACTTGCTAAAAAACACTAACTGCACTCGCTTCGCAGTAGAAGGAAGTTTACTACTACGCTGAGTTGTGCTAATTACAGCATAAAATCATTGTCATTCACAGCCATTTCGATATGAAACTCTATTCCACCCACTATAAGGTCTTTAGCTAACCTACACACATTCAAAAAACTTTGAAATTATATTTACTAATATCAAATTATTCTATGTAATTCTTTTTGATTTGTGATACAGTGTTTGTATAGTTGTAGTTGTATCTATTACTATGTTTTATTCGTTTTGCTATATACGCTGTTATGTTATATTGTTCTCTTTATACTATTTCGTCTTGCCATTTGCCATTGCAATTTTTAACATACTTTTTTTTATCGTGGGTCCCCCTACAGTCTTCGGACTATGTGACGCTAGCCTGTAAAACGTTTCCTTCATTTATGTATCGTTACTTTACTAATAATAATGAACTTCAAACTTCAAACAAGCACAGAAATACCCAAAAAAGGCAAATGAGAGGACAAACATCACTGTAGCTCAATTGGTAGAGCTTCAGATGCATTATCCGAAGGTTGGAGATTCGGTCCTTAACTGCAGCAAGTTATATTTTCACCCATTTTATTTCTTTAGATTTATATCATGATTACTACAATACGTGTAAAAGACTACAAATAATATCCCCCATAAATTCCTCAACTTCACAGTCCGTTGGTTCCATTAAATTGTTTTTAATGAATAAAATGAGCTCTTGATCCATTCCTCTTCTTTCATTTATCTAGCTGTCAAAGAATACTAAAAACTATGCCACTGCTAAGTTTTGCTCATTTCAAATGTTCATACCACAAGTTTCTCTGGGTTGCTTGAACTAATAGCGTAGCCAAAAAGCCTCTTGATTCCAGCTGTTTCAGCTGCATCACCATTCAACAGGCCCTCGTAATGTCTGAACGTTGCTCTGAACCACTCCCTGAAAGTACCAAAAGTAAGAGCAAGACTGATAGCAGGGCCAGTATCAAAGAAGACACAATTTATACAACACATAGCCAATTCTCTGTATTTTCTATTAAATTACACATAAGAAATGCTCCTCAAAGGCACCTCCCATGGTCTCCCTACAGGCAGCCACCCAGAACAATTTAACAGTACCAGTAAGCTGCAGTCACATATTGGGTCAATCACTTACAGTCATTTCATTTTCAGCAGCCACGAAATGGGCAAGCCAAAGGATGAAACATCTGTTGCTCCTGTGAGGCATCACATCAAAAACTAGAGGCTACACTATCCAAAAGCTTAAATGTCCCTGTAAGTCATCACTGATCAGTCAAGAACATGGCCTTAAGTGTTAAATGTAGTCGTCTTCATTAAGTAAGTTGACTGCCTTGCTGAAGGGTTAACCTATAACAAAAAAAACTGGTAGAGTATCTGCCTATTTCGCTGAAAATGTCGTTGAAAGACTATAGTCTTCTGTCTGGAGGCGCGGCGTGAGATATAGATGCCATATGGCAGTAATTTCGGGAAACAGAAGCTTCTGTAGAATGCAGAGCCAGTGGTAGGTGGCAGCATTTTATCGTTTTAGCAGAGCGTAATAAACACTAGGGTCTTTAGAATTTTGTATTCATGTATTTTCTATAAAGAAACACACCACCTAATACTTACATACTGATGTTGCACCTCAAATATGCATAGTATTTGCTTTTTGATTCACAACATTCACAAGTATGAATGCAGCCACCAGATCAAGATGGCTGAGCGTTGAGGAAGTGCCTAAACTTTGGCTGGGTGGCTGAATCATTTCGAGTGACAGACAGAAAGACAGACAGAGAGGCCAAATTTCTGCATTAAAGTATCCCAAGAAAGACTACTGCCTTTAAAATTACTTTTACCCCCCTCCCTAAAATTATGCAAGGGCAAAATGAAATGGACAATGGAAAACCCGTGTCTGTCCTATATCTTCACAATGAAGATGATGACTGGAACTCTTATGTCATCTTCAAGTAATTGGACTGCATCTGTTGTGCTTTTATAAAAAAAAAGAAGTTCAAAGGTAATGTAAAAAAGCTTTCTAATGCACCACAGATGTCCACATAGCATCGGATGGATGTCCATTGCCAGACACTCCAAATGACATATGGTGGACATCTGCATGAACATACAGTGTAAAAAAAGTGTAGGAAAGTGCAACAATAGCGAACACACCCAATTTGCAGACATCCTGATGCACAACAAAAGTTTTATGATTAATTTATTTGAAAAATATTGTCAGCCTTACAATGGTTATAACAGGAAGTGGATTTGAGGGTGCAAAAAGAAATATAGTGTACAATAAATTAAATTTTACATTAGTAGTGACAAACACAGACAACAAATACTTCACAAGTCTTATACGCAGAAAAGGTTATGCTACTGTCATTATGCCACTGTCATTATGCCACTGTCATTATGCTTCCATTTGCTCTACAGATATATCTTACCTATCTATGCCAATAATTTCCTGGAACAACGCATTTCACATTTCAATAAAAGCCAGAAAAAGTAAACATTTAAAATATCACAGCATGTGACATATTGCTTTGTGTGTTTGTCATGACATTTTTTATAAGAATAATGATGTGCTGGTTTTTTTGAGCCCGTGCTTACCTATGATTATAGGGTCATGATAAAACATGAAAAGGAACTTCGTTGTTGCCACCTGCTGCCGACAGGCAAGTGAAAGAATTCCTGCTGCATTTCGAAGAGCACTGATGCTATCCTCACAAAAAATTTTCAGTAGATGAGCAGTAGTGCCTTATTTCGGACTTTTTACAATCTGTCTGTAATGTTTACGTGAGAAGAGCTCCAATCAATACTGCCATATTCAAGAATGGGATGCACTAGAGTTTTGTTGGCTGTTTGCTTCATGGAAGCAGGAGTCCCAGCCAACTTTCTTAGTAATTATCTAAGTGCTCTAAATGCCTTCGCACATATTATCTCAATGTGATCCTTCAACTTTAGCTTACTTAAACATTTTATAGCAGCTGTTCATGGTATATCATAACCCATAAACAGATGCTATGACCTATTATTATAGTAGAATGTGATCAACGACTTCTTATGACTAATCTCATGCACTCTGATTACTTGCTCTGATTTCTATATCACACGTTTCACCACACTATTGAGCATTTCATTTAAAAAGCATTCAGTAGGTTGTGATCATCACTATTGTACACAATGGTATACACAACCAGGTCATCAGCAAATAACTGCACTCTTACAAATTCCTCAACACAGCTAACAACATCATTGATACAATCAAGAATATTAGTGGGCTTAACACCAACCCCTGTGGTACTCTCAAGCACAGTTCAAGCATAAATCTGCAAACTCATTCAAGAGTCTATTTACTCAGGCTCAGATCAGGCCACTGTATTTGAGTGAGTCTGGTTCAGGAAAATATTGGTGAATCCAAGTTCGAGCGAGCTCTAAGCATAAAACATATTTCCGGAGCGAGTCTGAGAAAGCCCCATTTTTTGCCAACTTATGGTACTAATGCTCAGCATTACTATCAGCCTCATATCGGCTCATGTTTATAGTCCCATAAACTCACATATATTTCAATGCACTAGCCTTTACATGCCACCACAATATTTATTTTGATCAGAGACACAAGTTATAAGAGAAGTGCCTCCCCCCTTCTCCTCCCTCAAAAATGCTTCACAGAAAATTTTTGATGCAAATATCTCGTGTCAATGGCATCTCTTACAAAATGTTCTTGCTTAATTGGAACCACCAATAACTTGTATTTGAAGGTACCAGATCATAAGACGGCACGTAGAGTACCCAATATGCAAGATATTGGCATTAACAGCACTGACACCAGTAACGAAAAAGCTAATTTTGCTCTAATACACTCATGAGTCAACTCACTCCAGTTCACACATACTCAGATTAAGCCGTCAGTATGAGTGAGCCCAGCCAAGTAATGTGGGCACCAGTTCAGAAAAGCTTAGCAAGTCCGTGACTGAGTGAGTCTAGTTGAGGAAAACTTCAACAAGCCTGAGGCCAAGTGATCCCTAAGAGCAAAATTATTTCCTGTGAGTTTGAATGAGCTACAAGTTTTTGCTAACCTATGACTGCAAGTAAATCTGGATTAGCATTTTAAGGGACAATAAACTACCGCCATCTATAGCATCATCAGTTACATAAGAGCACAACTGACTGTTGAGTCCATTATTATTACATGAGTGGGTATGGCATGTAGCCTCGTCAAAATAAAATTCAGATCATGACTAGAATGGCTAAATGTTTTAATGTGATAACGTTAGATGCTCAATCACAGACCTAATGTCAGGAAGACTGGTTAAACCTTTGCGGTCCAAAACCTTTTTCCACCTTCTACCCACTCTGCTCAGAAACTGAAAGACTCAAAGCCCAAGTAAGAGAAGTTTACTTACTTTTTTCAGATGGCACAAAATTTAGTGAGAAAATACATGCGTGGTACAAAAAGAACTTGTCCAGCACTGCTCAACCATAAACTGCTGTGACTGCATTGTGTTGTCAGAGCCCACCAACAAACCACAAAGGGTTAAAAAGTAGAGCTGATAAAATAATAGTTATTTCATTGCTTGACCTTGCTCTATAGTAGTAGTTTTGCTACCATCAGCACTGTTTAGTGTTTACCCGTCTTCTTGATGTCAAGTCAATGAAACTGCTTAAAATTTCAAATTCATAAAGCTTGACGGACCAGAGGCGAGTGGTGGGGCTTGCCCAATATCTGTAGCACATACCTGCTAGGAGCTACTTGGCTCACTAAGCTTGTCAAAGAAAGCTCTTCATTTCAAACTGCCCTGAAGGTTAAGTGGCGAGGCTTGCTCAATACAGCCATTGACATTTTCATGGAGCAGATAAACAGAACACAGTCATTCAATTAGAGCGATATACCTTGTTTTAGGAAGCTTTAAATGATGCTGTAAATAGCACTGCTGATCTTGCGCTCATGCCATGTTGAGCTGTAAAATGGCTTATATTAGGAGTGCACATTCCGACCTTTAGAGTAAACAATAAAAACTCTCACTGAAGTCATTCGAAGAGTATGACCTAATTGACCAGTAAAAGAGGCTGAATGAATTACCAAGAAAATAGCAGGAGCTTCCCTTTAAAAGTAAAGCTGAATGAGTAAGTGTGTAAGTTTAATTTGATGAAGATATAACGAGCCTATGGTAATTGGCCAGATAAAGAGCAGTACCTTGTAATGCCAAGTGTAGGCCCTATATTTTCATCTGGGCGAAAGAAGCCAGCAGCACCAAAGCTCAGTGTGTCTTGAATGAAACGGTCAGCAATGACTGTAACAGAAGTGCCAGGAATGTTGTTCTGGATGCACAAGGCTGTTGAAAGGCCAACGACACCAGCCCCAATTACCGCCACCCTTGAATGTTGCATCTTCCCTACTTGGCTTTGATGATGAGTCATCTGCACAAGATATAAAAAATTTTAATTCACTGCACTTGGCTCTATGTGGGTTGTGCATGATGTTGCATATGCTAAAAAAGCTAAATATAAATGGTCAGTCATACATGGTAAAAAACAATAAGTAGTAGTGTTGCAGTAGAGTGACTATCTTGCAAAAGCAGTAATTTACACTAAGCACAACCATTTTAACAAAACAAATGCTGACTGAAATGTCACACATTAATTTAACACTTCATTTCTGGATTATTATCTAATAATTATGCCAAGATAATTTGGCTTTTATGTGCAAAAACAAAACAGTTTTACCATTTACTCATAATATTGGAACATGTGACATACAGACAAGAGAAACGATATATGGAACATCCAGAGACCCAAGACTAAGACCAGCTTGCACTCTGAACACAGATATCCCACTTCGTACACTTTTTTAAAAATTTGTTGCTTAGCCTGTAATTAAAATGTATGTTGCATCATAACAATGCATCCAATTGCAAAAGCATGATCACGGTGTCATTTGATCTCTCTGAAGAGTCGAGAGTTGTAGGGTTTGAGATAAGTGATGTCATCATGCCATTGGTTGTCACACCAGATAAAGCTACAGCAAGGCTAGCAGTGCAGAAAAAATTTTGTACTTCACACATCCACGTGAAACAACACAGCATTTGCCTCTGTAAGAAGAGCACAGTCTCTTGAAAAAACTTTTTGAGAGGGTGACCAAAGGAAAACGAGAGCTTCAGGTGTAAAGTGCATTTAACAGTAACAGAAGTGGTGTTCCTGCTTTCTTGGGAAATTTCAGACAAGCATGTGCAAATAGTAGAGCATTGTCGGTGTGTGCAATGGCATCACTGATGTATTCGTTAGTATTCACCAGTGTCTCACTATAATTCGCCGAATTCCCAGTGAACATTAATCCACTTCCCACTAGGTATGATCCATTTCCAATTGCAAGTTAGTCTCTTCCCAGCTGAACATTTTCCACATTTTATCCTAATAACACCGAGCTCAAGCGGTACCAGTGTGTAGAAAAAAAAACACAAAAGAACAGAAGAAGAGAATGATTTTACTCAAAGTCTGGCGGGGAAAGGGGAATCAAAGAACAGAAAGAAGACACTACGACAAAATAAAAAAAAACAGAAAAAAGTGAAGTAGATTGCAACATTGTTTAAAGCCTGTCTCTAAGCCTAGATGTCCTTGAAAAGCTTGCGTAGCAGTTGGTGCAATTCTAAATCCTGCGCTAAATGCAGCTGCACTACTGTGAAATCTGACGAAGTGCCTAGTACTGGCAGCCAGCGATTCCCGTTCGCAAAGTTTCCACTGCTCCATTTATCAAATTGCCGAAGACATTAGTATTTGAGGTAAGCATGTACAGTTTCCACGGCACAAGTAAAATCTTTTGGGGGAGATTTTCAAACTCAGTGTGCGACAACACACTGCATTTTGTTGAACTTTATCAATAAAGTTATTGCTTGTTATGGTAGTTCAGATACATGTTGTCTGCAGCGAGTCTCATCAGGTTGTTTTCCTCCTTCGGATGCAGCGATGAAGCGCCGGCAAAGCATCGGTGGGAGGAGCATAGCTCGCTCGGTGAGACAATGACACCCTCGGGTGTCAGCCGCATCTTTATTGAATCATTTTTAAAGATTTGAAGTTAATTATTGCAGTTACTTCTTGGTTATTTCTGTCACTTATATTATTTTAAACCTTGTTTCTTTGTTGTAACCCCATTTGAGGATTGCTAGCCACGTTTTTGGCCTGTATTAAGCACTTGATTGTGAGAATGATCACGCCACCTGAGATCTACAAATGAGAAGCCAGCCCTAATGTGCTATGCACTTAAAAGGAAACAAAGCTTTCAATGCCTACTGAGCGGGGGATGGATTTGAACAGAGTACCGGAGCCCTTTTTGACAAAGAGTGATTATCAAGTGTGTATAACATATTGAAGGTTCTTTCATGAGCAGACTAAAACAAAGCCACTTGCAGATGTGAACTATCATTTCTTTGCAGCTACAGTTATCACATAACTACAAAACTGTGCGAAACAGTGACAAGAAACAGAGAAGGCACACACACAAGCGCCTTCTCTGTATCTTGTCGCTTTTTTGTGCAGTTTTGTAGTTATGAATCACCAACTCGCCCAGTGTTCAGTACTCTTAAGTTATCACACGTAGGGTTGTTGGCCATTCCAGTCAGAAAAAAGAAGGCATTCACGAGGGGCACACCAAGCCCCAGGTGGCACAGAAGCGTCACGACAGCCTGAGGTACTACTGTTGAAAAAAAGAGATGGAGGAAAAAAAGAGCTGGAAATCGGTATCCAAGCTCTGTAGACTAGCGTTATAAAATTCTGCCAAGTGTCACTGAAGAAGTTTGAGTTAAGATGCCAGAGAAAAAGCCTAGGTTTATTGGTTTTCAATAATGGTATAACTGTAGGGTGGACACCATCATGGGCAGACCGGGCAGCCTCATTTGCACAGTTTTACCATAGATACTGCAATAATACAGTACTACTTGTTTTTCAGTACTATGTGGTTTTTCCAGATTGCATGGTAGTAAATAAGTCTGACAACAGGAACTAATGGATCATTAGGTTCATAAGAAAATACCGACATAAGAAAGCTGCCTTGCCTAGCGTGGTGGTCTAGTGGCTAAGGTACTCGGCTGCTGAGCCGCAGGTCATGGGATCGAATCCCGGCTGCATTTTGATGGAGGCGAAAATGCTGTAGGCCCATGTGCCCAGATTTGGGTGCACGTTAAAAAACTCCAAGTGGTTAAAATTTCTGGAGTCCTCCACTACAGCGTCTCTCATAATCATATGGTGGTTTAGGGATGTTAAACCCACATACATCAATAACGAAAGCTGCCTTGGAGTTAGAGATGATTGATCATGCTTGTGAAGGTTCACGAACTCTGGAGCAGAATGGAGAATGGCAGGTTGTACAGAAGATATGAAATGTGATGTCTTGAATTTTATGGCAATAGACTTTGCAGGCATAATCACTGCCTCTGCTGAGCTTGGAGAGGAAATTGAGTCATCCACGTAAACGTGAATGTGTATACTGTTTCTTAAACAGCACAGAAGCATGGTTTCTTCCAGGGTTAAATATGACAACTTTTTTTTTTCTAGTTCTAGGAATGAATAGGAGGGCTTCAAAGAGATGTAAGCCCAATAGCAGTAGTGGTGGTGTTACTGCAGGCACGAAGTTTAATGTTAGAACTCCATGATGAGCACCCATTATATTGCTAAGTTCACAGTGCAGCCTAGAAGTAGAGAGAGAGAGAGAATCAAAGTGCTGACATGAAATCTGAGTGAAACGTCTGACAGAAGTGCCGACACAATTTGGAGGCTTCACAAAATGGACATTTTTCATTTCATAGCATGCACTGTCAACACTCTCCACACATTGGAACAGGAGAGAGACAGAAATAAATAAAAAGAAAAGACACGGAGGTTAAGCTAGAAGAAACTGGTTTGCTACCCTGTACAGGGGTCGGGAAATAAGGGTCTGAAAGAGGATATAGATAAAGAGATGTAAAATAAACTAGAAAAAAAATTCACATGCACTTCACATGCACACACATGCAGGGCATTCCGATCACAGTCGGTTGGAGAGGCCGGTTGAACGCGAGAAGCGTAGGAGCGCCTTCACAGCTTTCTTCTGCGATATAAAGTCCTGTTGTGGCAGTGGGGAGATTTTCGGTATCAGAGCTACGAGTGCATTCTGTACAGAGGCTGTGGCTCTTGCAGAGGTGCTAAATTGGCTAAGAGATCACCCCACTGCTCAATACGTCCACATGTACACAGATTGCCTTCAAGCTATATTTTCACGGACTAACGCCGATCCCCGCATAGTGGAAATGCAGAACGCGATCACGAGCATCGCATCAGGCTCAAACATCCGGCTTAAACATAAGGCTTAAACATCAAATGAGGTCGCAGATTTTATCACCTCTCACGCCGCAAGGTACGGCCTGCCAATAATGAGTAAATGGTCGTGGTGCAAACTAGAAAATTCGTATAAATGTTTTAGTTTGAATTTAAAGTTTTTGCTGCCCATTATCTGCATGTCAGCCTAACTGCAATGAACATTGTCATAAAGAGTCAGCACAGTTCCCAGGGTTTGAGAACTCTTCGTCCTGCATGGAGCCGAAATCTATGTCGGAATCACTATTGGTGTCTGGACAGCAAGGCCCTCATCATTGTTTACGTGCACCAAGTGCAACTGACAGCAGATGACAGAGCTGATGCTAGGACATCATGACTTGCTTTTGCCATTTTACTTTGTCCTACATCATACTGTGTTGACACATCACCGTGAGACTGCACCATCAATATCAAAACCAAAAGTCATTTTATTAATGCAGTGATATAAAAATAATTCCATGCACTCTAAGGCACCACAATACCCTTTTTAAGGATACCAACATCAATATATGTTAAGCAATATTATAAAAATGTCTAAAATTTGTGTCAGAACTTCTTGGAAGTATTGACGCGAACGTATGTTGTGATAGTTTGATCAGGCGCAATGAGCACAGTCGCTGCTAAGATTCGCATCTTGAAAGGCCAAGGAATATCTCAGTGCTTCAGCTTGAAGCAACTAGAGGACATGCATGCTTATTCTTTGGGTCCTGCATAGCACAGGTATGCTGCAGTGCATGAAATCGAGGAACAGAAAGCTAAAGTTCCAGTGTCACTCATACAGATGCACGATTTTCCCGCAAGAAAGTTTAGCCCATGGGAGGTGATTGTGAGGTTCCTTTTAATACAGGTGATTTGAATATACCGAACAAGTCGTGGCCTATTATTACTCCCAAAAAGCAGTGGGTCTTATCACAGCTGATAGAGAGTCCACTGTCTTTATTGACATATAGGCCCATGACATCGCACATGTGAAGGCAACCAGTGAGCACTTCTCCGATGATAACTCTAGTCCTGGTCCATGGTGGTAAAATTTCGAGGCTATCCCAAGCCTGTTGTGGGTTTCCTCTGTATGTAAAGACCGTCCACACGAAGAGTCAGACACAACAAACGTGTAGAATATATTTTAATTCACTTCTAAAAGTGTAGCTGAATGTTCACTCTCGCGATCTAGGCAAATCGTTTGCACAGCAAAACGACCTTTCAGAATAGGAGAAGCAACGGCAGTTGTCGGGATGTCACACCAGATTTGTACTGATGTGAGTGACCTCTGCCATCTTTGAAACGCATTTTGTGAACAAAGAGAGAACTAACATGCCTGGTGTTACGAGTGTGCTGACGTCTCTTGCAGACACTGTGTGCATCCGTCAAGGACTCTGGGTGCTTTCGAAACGACACTCGACGTCGCTCAGAGACACTGCAGGCGTCCAACGGTGGGGCTGCCCCGTGCTCCTTCAACGCATCGGCGCCTATAAAAGACCGGCGCGTTTAGCGTTAGGCGGCTTTCTTGTCCATGTTCTGTATATACATCATAATATAAACGATTTATTTTGTTCTGGCTGCCTTTTGCCTTGCCACTGCCTGGATGCTACTGCAGCTGGCCATGGCGACTGTCAGCACATTGTTTTCCTGGCGCATGGTATGGCACGTGTATGAGAGCAGAAAAAACTCAACATGATGTGTGTCACAGCCTTGTGTGCTCACGTGACCAAGCCACCTATGCATCGACATCACTGTCCAATTCGGCGCTGCAAAACCGAAACCAAAAATGGACCACATAAGTAGAGCAATATTAAATAATTTAGCAAAAATACACGAATTTTGGTGTGTGTATCATGCTTCCTGGAGCTGAAGAAAATGCTTACAGCAAAGAACCGCATGCCACAAATTTGGTCGCACCACCCCTTTAAGTGCAGGCTAGTCAACCCTGATGCCCAGATGCAGATAACAAACATATTTATGACAGAAGAACAGACCACTAGCATAGCTTACATGCTCGGTAAGTGAAAAGGAAATACTTCGCTGGGCATTACTCAAGCAGCACTTTCCAACTGCCAGCGACTTTTCTCAGATGAAAACGCTTATTTCCGGCGAGGAACTGCTTTTCTCAGCAATAACTGGTTCAAACTAGTACAGTTCCAGCTGGAGCAATTAGAATCCAGTTACTTTTTTTCCCAGCTTATAATTATCATTTTCAGCTAGTGGTCACCTCATTTTCTATAGTAATTGGTAAACTCTGGCTGAAAATACAGCTGGAAGGTTTCCCAGCTGGGAATCCACACTTCATTGTCATCTAGGGATTATGAAAACAAATACTTCTCCATCCCAAAATGCCTTGCGACACAATTCAAATTAGGGCTTTTATGTCACTGAGAAGGTCAACAGTGCTACCTCATGAAATGCTGATCTTGTTATGCCACTGGTGTCATGCAAATTCTCTTAAAAAATGCTATGCTGACAACAAACTGGCCCCACAGGCATGTACTTCATCTAGATAATGCGCGAGCTCTGCATATATAAATGCCCAAACACATCACAGGTTCTGGGGAGGCACTTTGCACATGTGCTTGAAGATGAGAAGAAAGTGTCTACCTCAGTCTGACTGTGGTAGCCAAGCGTGGTGACTGAGAGAGATAGTGGTAGATCAGGTGCTGACAATAAGGCAAACACCCCTAACAGCTGCATGTTTTACACAGCTATAGGCAATGTATCTGTATGGTGGCTACATGGCATAGCCTGGGTTCATGGCATGACTGAAATTGAAGCGGCTATAAAGAGGAATGATTAACCCTGGCGAGTGACTGAAGTCTGCGACCGTTGATGGAGATGCAACTCAAGGCGACTTGTGTTAACACAGCGACTGCAAAGTGTCTTTAGTCGAACCTACAATCGCTTCTGGAGCAATGGGAGAAGCTGCCGGCCAGCAACACTCTTGAAGATCCTCTCAGTTTGATTGATGCTCCTTTTCTAGAGGAGGCATTGGTTCGATTGACAAGGCACAACAGAGGCGACCAAGCGGGCCCACAACGTGAACCCCTCATTCTCACGAAGAGCAATATATCTCGCTCCTTCCAGTGTTGAGAATTGCAATTTGGAATGTGAATGATTCCGGAATCATTCCATTTTCATGACCCTGGAATCAAATGGGGACATTGCTTGGAGGAATGGAATGGGAATGACATTATGCACATTTTGCCCAGAATGGAATGGGAATAAAATTACCTCTTTTTCGAAAAATAGAGCATTTTCATGTATGTGCTGTTTTGAAACTTTGAAACTTGAAAAATTAATAAACCAGAGCCTTGAATTTAACATTGAATCAGCATTTTTAAAATGACTTGGTTAATTACAAGCACGGTATATCTGTAAGCAACGTGCCTACTACAACGCAGTCCTTGTATTTACTGTGTTCCTCCGAAGTTTGTTGCTATTATTGTGCACAGCATTATAGCGGAACTACGGTGACAGCATCCCCCCTCCCTTTACATTTTGTGATTTTTTCCCCCTCCGCAGCGCCCCAGCCACCTGCTGTCTCCCTACTCTTTACTCCTTAGCGTTATGTCCCCGTCGGCGACTCAGACACCTATTCAAAAATGCGTTTCCAAAGTTGTGTGTGTATCAATGCTGGCACGCTGCTTTCATTCCACTGCGAGCTTTTGTATACCAGCTTGCGTGCCCTCTAACGTTATACTCCCCCAACCCCCCTTTGCAATACTGTCCCTGATACTGACACATATGCGCCTTCGCTTGAAACTCTGTCGGATAATGTCTGTACGTCAGCGCAGCACATTTGTACACGTTAAATTTTATGCGTTACCCTCCGTACAGACCCTCCCCTCCCCTCCAAGAGAGAGAATAAGATTTTTTCAAATCATTGGCTAAAAGAACCTCCCAATGCAGGAAAGCCCACGTAATCATAGCCACGGTGGCACGGCACCTCCCGAGTCCCGAAGTGACAATTCACGCTGAAGAAAACCCATGTTTGCTCTTTTCTAGCGTGGAGGAAGGCCCTGATGACACCCGCCCCCACTGCGCCTTTTGGTGGCTAGAGAAGCACTACATAATGCCTTACCACACAGGCTCCTGCGTCCAGTGGTTCACGCTCAAGCAGCTCATGTTCGTGAAGCACAACACATAGTTAAGCAGACGGCAAATGTTTAATCTCTTTCTTTTTTTTTTTCAAGAACGAATCGTCAAAACAGCCATCCATTCACCATTTTCGTTTTAAAAGCTAAACAGCAAAGCATCCATTAGCTCACAAGATTTTGTGGCAAAATTCGATGAATAAACACAGAGTAAAGCTTTTTTTTTTGCACCTTGTACTGCTTTAGACCTTTATTGCAACTTTAAAAATCATAAGGACACTTAAGCAATTTTATGATATAAGCCTTCGGGCCAAAGAACCAGTGACTGATTGCCGAACGTGTTTGGAAGACCAGGCGCTCGGGAGGTGAAGCCCAAGAGATCAGACGTTCCGAATCTTGAGCTGCAAGCTGGTCATCCGCACTCCCAGTGCTCTGGGGTGGGATCATTCATTCTTGTCATATTTTTTTCAACTTCGATTCTCTACAACTCGATATACATGCGTGTGCACATCGCCAAACAAAAAGGACTTTGGGAAAAGAATGTATTTGCTACACCCAGCTGCTACTGTAATATCATGCTCAAATTAGTCATGTAGGCCTGAGTACAGTTCTATCGAAGTCAAGGCCACAACGCATTCTCTAGGTCCACGTTTAGTTAGCCAAAGGTAAGGGTGGTGTGGTGTAAAAGTGGGAACAATCTGCCAACTTGTAAGAAAGAAACCAAGGCATAGTTAATATACAAACAAATGTATTATCCGAACAGATACTGAAGGGAGAAACAAAATGATCTCTGCACGTTGGTTCCCATGATACCCCCACAAAAGAGGCGAATACCCTATGAAAAAACCTGGTCTTAGGAGCAGTTGGTACATGTCACATAGGTTGTGTCGTGCCCTACGTGGTTTGCTTGCTGCTTGATCCTTTCTTTTGTGGCTCTCTCCCAATAAGGGGGATTAGCCAAGAAGCCGGTGGTTAATGCAAGTCAATGCCTTTAGGTTATCTAGGCTAGGGAAATAGGATTACATGGTTTGACTTGGTGGGATTAATTTGGCACAATGTGAAAAGAAAAGGGAAAGAACAGAAATAATAGAATTTGTTGAATATCTGAGGTATAATCGTTATATAAAATTCTTCTGAAGGTTAAATCATTATAGTGCAATAGCTAAATAATAAATGTTAGACTGGCTAGTAAAATCAACAGCTGATCCATGGTTCAGCAAGGTAATCTTCTTGAGTTACATAGGAATTCGCAGAGAGCCCCGAAGATGTTCCTGTCGCTGTGTCCTAATGAAGCAGCCCCGAAAGAGAAAATATTAGGAGTAGTAAGTGATTTTTTATTTTTTAAAATAAAATTTCTAAACAATTTTCTTGATTTTTGAAATGGTGACGTGTGAGAAGAAAATGGTCGATATGTTCGGGTTCATTACAGCTTGAGCACAGAGGGGATGGCACCAGACCAGACCTGCTTAAGTAGAAATCAAGAGGTGGTACACGGCAACGTAATTTTGTTATAGAGACTTCCAATTACGCGTGGGACACCTTTATTATTTCATGTGAAATGCAGGTGCAAGAAATCTGGATTTGGTATCGTAATTTTTTTATGAGTCTTCAAGAAGGGAAAGTTTCTGAACCTCACTGCTGTTACATAAGCTGTAAGAGACATGATTGGCACAATCGGTAGATCAAGGGATGCTTACGCGAGTGAGTCAGCCATCTCATTTATAAGTATACTACAATGACCTGGCACCCATATCATTCGAACTAGACGAACGTTTGCTGGGATTGATAATTTAAAAGTTTCTGGCAATGCTGATGCCGATGACGATGATAAAAATGAACACACGGAATACGAGTCAATCACTATCACAGCGCTGTCGAATGAGTCGCAAGAAGTTTACGAAGAGCTAGTATAAAGCCGTAATTCCGTTTCAAATATTGGTGTATAATCCGGAAGGCGTAATGAAAAGGACCAGAATAATGAGAGAGAAAAAATACCCACACCTGCCTTGTCGCCACTCATAGATGCATCTGTTGCAATTACTATATTAGTACCTAATTGAGACAGTTGTCTTCTAATAAGCCAATCAAATATTTAGAGGGCAAGTGTTTAGCATTCATCGGGAAGATATCATCAAATACTTTTTCACTTGGTTGATTGGTTTGTCAGATGGTATGATATCGAGTATATTAGCATTTAAAGCATCTAGAAGTGTTGAACAATATCACTTGGTTGCAGAAATCAGGCACCTTCTTTTCTTCTAACCACTACCCCTCCACCACACACGTAACCTTCGCGACAAGGAAGACATTGCATAGCTGCACACAGGCGAATACAGAAAGTTCTCCACACCCAACCCAAGCCTGCGAGACGCGCTTAACAAGCGTGAGTGCTGACGAGCAGTGCGGCTGAGTGTCCTGTATTCGATGCAAAGGCACAAGGTGCCGACCATGTGCACTGTTCCTACTAATACCAGCAGATTTCGAAGGCTTCGTATTAACGAAATTTTAGTAATATTAGTTTTCTTTATATTCACGACCACTTCATACGCGTGACGAAACAGCTTAGTCTTCTTGAACGCTACTTTTGTCAGCATAAGTATATGCTATGTCGTCATTGTAGCATTAACAAATTTAAGCTTAAATAATATTAAAAACACCACAATCTTTCAAACATGCATGCTCACCATGCAAATACTATATGTAGTAAGAGAACTGCTCCTATGGGAATTAGTAGGGTGGTTTTATACTGCACGAGATATGTCGCCAACACATCCATCGGCCATGGTAACTTGTTTTGCCTACTTTTGCAGTTCTCAATGAATCTCGTGACACCAATTTTATGGGGTGTTCATTCTCAACTCAACAAAACTGTCAAGATGCATTTCCTACATTGAGGAATTACAGGAATGGAACAGCCCGGCCATTCCGGAATGGGCTGTTTTTTTTTTTCATTCCGAGGTATTTGAAAAAAAAAAGAATTACAACAAGTCCAAATTCCCTGTATGGAATTGGAATGGATGCGCTCGTTTCGCCACACCGCTCCAAGTAAAAAAAAATCCTGAAAACGCCTCGTTTCGTGCATTTGACCTTCAAGCTCAGCCAAGATCACGCCCACCAGCGTATTTGAGGCGAGTCAATGCCAGAAAACATTGTTTACATTTACCACGAGATGGCACGAAATGCTCGCCGCCGATAGAGTTACTATATGCTTAAAGGTAGCGTATACAGTAACTCTAGCCGCCGATAGACTTATGGACGTTTTTAGTAATGATGTTTTTAGTTCGCACCGACGTGTGCCGACGTCATACCGACGTGAATGTCCCGCGTGCTTCGTTTCACGTGCACCGCGTGTCGTCGCAACGCCAGCCGAAAATCTAGAATAGAACGACAGTCGCGCCGAAAAAAAAAGCGCGCTCGAATGCGTGTCCGCAAGCAGTAGCAACGTGTCGTTGCGTAAGAGTTATGCTAGCCCAATTACGTCGCACCTTGTCGACAGGATTCCGCAGAGCGGGAGCACAAAATATCATATTTGCCAAAGCCAAGGCATGGAATGCATGCGTGTTATTTTAAAAAAGTCGCCGGCTAGAGCGCACTGCATCGAAGCAGTTCGCTCTTCCGGCAAAGGAAGTGGATGTATTTACCTTATAATGATTCGGCGAGAAGTTTGGAGCATACACAAACAATTATGTAGCTCACAAGCTCTGACTCTCTACACTCCACCGCCAGAGCATGGCCACTGCGTTATCGGATGCCATTCGTGGTCAGCTGATGGTCAAAGGGGCAATGACGATACGTTGATGGCGGTGTTCCATACATGGCCTCGAAATTGCAAGCGCACAGCGTCTGCCACAAGCTAACTGTCTCGGACGCCATGTTCTATAGCCTTTAGTTTTTATCAAACTTGTTTAGAGGCCGCTACGGTCAGTCAAAGTGCGCGGCATAATGGCGCCATATTTGAACTATAATGTTTTCGGTCACAACAGGTGCGGGTTCCTCTTGTCGGAATTCTAGATCTTTCATACTACTCACAGCTATTACTACAAGCATTGTCACTAAACATCCAAGAGCGAGTCTTCTCGGAGGGTGTGATACAAGGTATTCATCGTATCAAGTCACCCCACTGCCTGTCAGTCGTGGAGTACTTGCTGTGCAAGAATTACTCTTACGGTTGCACAACATTCATAGATTATAAGCCAGAAAAGACGATTCGGGGTGTCTCGCTGCCACACATCTCACGTAACAACTCACACTTCCTGGTCACGTAAAGGCGTGTGGCTGTCAGCATTGCATAGCACTCTTCACAGCTGAAAGTGCAGAGCGCAGTATACTAAAACAAATGGCGGGGTTTACGCGCCAAAGCCAGGGTATGATTATGAAGCACGTCGTAGTGGGAGACTGCGACTCATTCTTTTCTTATAGTTGCTGTCTACAGATATGGCTTGGCCACGTGCGAAAAGATTGTATACATAACTGCTCGTGACGTCATAGACAGATTTTCTGTGCTGGGTACCTGAAGATGGCGGCCATTATGACTTTTTAACGCATTTGAGAGTACCAGTGCAAGGGAGGACAGAGACTTCACCCTCGCATTCTTTTGTGCTATTCGCGCTTCCTTCTATTCGCCATCCCAGCCGTGTCAAAGGGGAACACAAGAATTGGAAGGGGCACCGGTTTTAATCAGATTTCACCATTTCTTGTTCCGCGTGGTCGAGCAAGAAATCGCTTAGCATCTGACTAGCTGGTACCTGAAGATGGCGACAACAATGACGTCAATGCAAGTATGTTTCTCTTCTTAGAGCCAGCCCCCCCCCCTCGAACAAATCAGCAATCGCGTCGGCAGCTGTCTTCACTTATCTGTCTACATACCTCTTATAAGCGAATAACTGAGCTCACTTATATCCAGAATTGCGAATCACTTTGGTTAGAATTTCATGCAAACTAAATTACTCAATGGAAGACGAATATCTTCGTTTGCTTTTGCAGTTAACCTTGTCCCTCAGTTACAGATTTTTGTTCGGCTGCTGACACGCAGGTCGCGGGTTCATATCCCGGCTGCGGCGGCTGCATTTGATGGAGACGGAAATGTTGTAGGCCCGTGTGCTCAGATTCGGGTGCACGTTAAGAACCCAGGTGGTCGAAATTTCCGGAGCCCTCCACTACGGCGTCTCTATATCTATATGGTGGTTTTGGGACGTTAAACCCCACAAATCAATCAAAAATAGAATAATCATAATTCGCACCATAGATAACGCGATGTGCACATTGTATCAAGGCAGTTACGGATATATCTTGTCCTCTTTCACAGTACTGTCTTATCAGTACGCGGAGCCGTCTGGCAAGCGGAGGCTAAACAGATGATTGAGTGGTTGAGATATGCTCCGACAGGTGCCGAAACACTACCAGCCATTTTCACTCTATTCTACTGTGCAGCCTGAGATACACTAGTGGAGCAGGTGAGTACACATAGCCCATCTCACATTACGCGCTGACAATCTGCAAACGGCAAGGTGCACCTACGCGGACGAACAATAAACGTTTGAGAAAGACTATCAGACCAATTAACGTGGTTGTGCGTTCAGGGGTGCATCAAGTTACAAGCGCAGGCGCGTCGATCCTGACGTTGACGGAGCCCGACCCTCACTGCACTGAGCGGAAGCGTAGTAGAAGGGGGTTGCTGCGACCAACGTTCGCCTCCATGAAGAAGAACGCGCCTACGCGTGCCTATGGTCATGGTGTCATTTAACACTGCTAGGTATAGAATGGAAGCGGGACGCTCAAAACTCGTTCGGCTGCGCCACTGAGATCTGTAGCGATTCATGTCTGCAGCCTGCAAATGATTTGCACTCTGCAACTGATCCTTCGGAGTAGCTTTATGGTCTAATACGTTGTACTAAACCGTCTAAACCATTTCAGGAAAATTCCACTTAGCCCACACTCGGGTGGCCAGGTGAGTTGAAAACTGATATATAATTATTAGTCATGTCCCCGCTTCCCTGCCCATGACCACGTCTGGCTGTTCGGCTCCCAGATGCCAATCTGGGAATTGGATTAAAAAGATCTTTCTTGGAAATTGTATTTAAGACCGGATAGTTCTCCATTCTTGTCACCAACTATCCACAACTAGCCTTCTCACAGCTTTTAACAAAGCTGTTGTCGTACAATCATACCTTTTTTCAGACACTCAAATGCAAAAAAGAAAGTAGGATTGTCTAAAAAGTAATAAATTGTGGGGAGACTGTATACACTAGAAGCCGCATGAAAACAAACACCTTTACAAAAAAAGAGCATCATATTTCAGTGCACGTGTAAAACCTTTGCAAGTCGCTTGCTGTTGTGCATAAGAAATGCTAGATGAAAATGTTATGAAGAAAGAATAACTGAGCTTGTTTTTGACGCAAAGAAAAAAAAAGCGCCAAGAAGTCAGTTCTTTTAATAGAAGATAGAATAACGTTGATTACACATACAAAATTACCCACATTGATAAATCTTATTTGAAGCCACTTGTGGATGCTTACGCATCCATCAAATCACTCATTCCCGAATCATTGCATCTCTTCAGAAACTACCGATGAGCTTGTGTCAGTTTTAACGAATTCAAGATAGTAACGAGTACTAACTGAGCCTTTATTTCTGATAATGTTATATAAACCCGTATTGTTGTCTGAAGTTTTTTTTTTTCGCAACAACGCATTTAAACAGGAGGCATTTTTTCACTCGCAGAGACCTTGCAACACTTTTCGAGCAATCATCGAATGTATTCACTCCAAGAGCTTTTTGCCTCATGAATGAACTGCCGTTAAAAAATAAGAGTGGAGTTACGCGAACTTATCTCACGCGTCAAGTGCTTTCTCATTTCTTTCGTGCCCCACCGTGGGGTCTACTGGCTAAGGTACTCGGCTGCTGACCCGCAGGTCGCGGGATCGGATCCCGGATGCCGCGGTTGCATTACCCATGGAGGCGCAAAAGCTGTGTGCCCCAGTGCTCAGATTTTGGTGCACGTTAAAGAACCCAGATGGTCGAAATTCCTGGAATCTTCCACTACGGCGTCTCTCATAATCATATGGGGTTTGGGACGTTAGACCTCACGTATCAATCAACATATTAATCTCTTCTTTCGTGCCAGCGAGAGCGCTGAAAGATACGCGGGGAAGGGGGTGACTAGAGGGCAAGAAAATGCGTCATGACCCTGAGCACTTTCTTTTGAACGCGAGGCTTACCTTCAATGTGATCGCAATCGCACTATGCAGCTAATTAGGTTAAAATAGTCAATAGCAATGGACTTCGGCTAATTCGAACTTTATAAAGCCACCATTTGTCAAGAGAAGAGGGAACGATGTTAGCTATGTCAACATGAATATGTCAACACAAATATGTTATATGAATGATTGTTAGAGATGTCAACGTAAATGTTATCAGCAATTACGTACAAATTCCAAATCCCGACAGAGGCGTTCCGTCGGTGACGTCAAAAAGCGGGCGGTCCGCAGCGGACGCGAGGACGAGGGAAAGCGAACAGCAATGAGGAAAATGGAGGCCTGCGTCATCATTTTGACGTCGGCTTGGGGACCGTATAGCAAAATGAAAAGTGTTTTTAACTTGTTGAGAAATGTTTAGCTATTATTACTCGTTATTAAAATGTGTTTGCACTAGTTTTCAAAAGTTGAATAAGAAATACGGCACAATTCAAACGTATTTTTTGTCAGTGTTTTAAAATGACGCTAAATTTAGCCGGACGTTTAGTAGTAGCGCTAGGTACAACTTTGTTTCAAGCAGTTTCTCTTCTCATGTCTCCACCCCTATCAATTTGAAACGGCGCAAACTAGTAGGCGTTCTGACAGCTAAACTTAAGAAGCCGTTGGCTCAGTCGAGCGTGGTAGTGACCGTAGGGTACAGGTGTTCTGCGGTGGCTAGAAGGAGAGGTGTCAGCATCGGCATGCCGGAGAGCGAGCGAGAATTCATCCGGATGCGGCGGCGCTGCGGTCGCTTTCGAGATGCCCCTCCCCACGCCTGCGCGTGCGTATCAGTCGTATTTTGTTGCAACTATTTTACGTTATTCAGCAGATTATAACCAAGTCAACCTGTCACAATTCTGACGGGGTCCTGAAAGCGTGTATGGGCACTGAAAACTAGTGTTTTCAATTCACTTCGTAGTATATGAGCTCTAGCCGTCAATCACCAACGGCAAGTCTGAAGTTATCTTCTCATTACGGCACTTCTTTACCGGAGACAGTCATCGTCGTCGTTACGCTGGTGTCGCAGTGGAGGATCTTCATATTTTGAATCTCCAGTGGCCTCGCCTCCACAGGCCGCCCACTTCAGTTTCCCGGGTTTGGACTAGGCGAACGATGCCTAGGTGCGTTTGTGAAGGAACGTGTGCTTGGCGAGCGCCAAGGTAGAGGGGATAGTGATCGCGGTTGATGACGATGATGCAGGTCGAAGCTCTGACGTTAGCACAGGGATTCCTCGATATCGGACGGTCTTTCGCCATTTCGCGGACACGGTGCGTTGATGGCAAATCCTCGAAGCTTGACGGTATCGGCAAAGCCGGTACAGATGGCCAGCCTCTCCGCAGTGGAAGCACAGCTAGGGGCCTACGTTCCGCATCTCGCCATACATCACTTTTCCGAGTTCTTGTCTCTGTCTCAAAATGTCACTGCGAGTGCCTCTACGTTGCGCGGGTTACGTGTTGTTGGTGGGTAAGTACTTGGCGTCTCGATAGGCGCACAATGGACAGCAGGCCGCCTGAGCACCTCAGAATACGCTACCGCGCGCCGTGTCGGTGGTGCATCACTCTGCGGCTCCCGTATGTCCTGCCGAATTTCCTCTTGGAAAACGTCCGCAATAGACAGCTCCGGTGAAGTAAGTGACTGCAGCTTGCGTAGCTTCTCCTGACAACCGACCGGACAGCTCTCGCAGGGTGTCAAAACCATCGACAACGTTTGCCGAGAAGACTCCTGCTGATGTACAGGCTACGTCACGATTGTACTGCCGGGATCTCTGCTGCAGCGTCGTTTCTTTGGTTGTTGCTTCCGGCCAAAACTCAGCAACAGTGCGTGGCGGATGAGAACGAGTCCCGTGAACAGCTCTGCTTTACCCCATGCATGCGGTGACGCACATTCTGTCTCAGTCATGTTGGGATCAGCTCGTTTGAACAGGCGGGACATGTCGTCTATGTACATATAGCGACAGTCTCGTTGTGTGTGATTTTGTGCACGAAGAGCTGCTTCTGCCTTTTCCGGCGATCATTGTTTTCCAACGTACACAGTAGCTGCCACCGGAACTCTTCCCAGGACGTCAGAGATGCGTCGTGGTTTTCATACCACACTCACGCTGCGTCTTACAAAGAGACGTAGACGTTGTGCAACTTGCCTGCTTCATTCAATTGGTTTATGTTCGCCACCCTCTCGAAATGATCCAACCAGTCTTCGGCGTCCTCGAACGGGTCACCATAGATCACCTTAGGTTAGGGTTGGCTGACAATGAGCTGTGATGGCGCAACTTGGCTAGTCATGGTGTGGCGTTCCTTGTCTCCATCACCGATGCCCTTGACACAGAGGGAAGTGGTCCGAATTCTGGTGAATACCCTCGAATACGGCGACTTGTCCGTTGGTGCACCGGCGTAAGCTCCACAGCTTCCGGATGCTCAGGGCTTGGACTTCACTCTCTCGCGGAGTTTGGAATCATCCACCCCGCACCTCCACCAGAAAATGTAACAAAGTAGCAGCCTCACAAAAACGATGTTCTATTTATACTGTTTATTAAGAGGCGAACTTGTGCCCAAAGCGAACGACGCACAGCAATTAAGAAGACGAAAGGTCGACAGTCTTTGCGAGCCCTGCCTAGAGCACCCTCGTTTCTTGTTCACTCACGTTGGCTGTTCGGTGGATTCCCGTGCGCATGCAGGGCCGGTTCGTGAATTGCGGCTGGCTTCAATGTTCGTAGTTGTGCCGTCAGCGTTTCTCCCAAGCAAAATTTGTCCTCGGCAAGAGGTCGGTGAGAGGTCTGTGACTGTCTGCGAATTGGTTGGTCCGACCTTGGCAACCAACGTAGGGCCGGTCTTGGGGATTGACATTGCCTCACGCTGGGCCGACATCAGAACACAACGTAGGCCCGATGAGTTGGCCGACGAGCCCGAGTGCGTGCCGAACGTGGGTTGACCATGGCCCGACCTTACATAAGCGTCGATTTACTGCCGGCTGCAGGTCAGTTGCCAACGTTCCTTGCTCTGCTTTTTTGTATTTTGTGCACATGACTGACTCACTGCACATGTAAGACGAAATTAAACGTTTAAAAGTATGCACTTGTTAGCGCGTTAGTACGTAACACGCAATAAAGAAAGACGAACGTAAGCTTCCTCACTTTATATGTTTATTCCACAGTTGCATAAATGCACTATGTTTTCACGCAACATTGATCGCATAGAACAATTTGCAGCAGGTCTTGTGCAACCCAACTATACAGTCGATGGAGTGGTATATTCCTGCTAAATCAGTTCTCTCTTTCGGCCAATTCTTGTGCTCTTGGACGTCAATACGTATTTGGTGTGCGACGTTTTGCCACCAAGATGTGAGGCTTGTACCGTTCTGTTATTGCTGGTAAGAGCGGAAAGGACAAACAGAACGATTAATACTTAGAGAAAGGCAGATTATTTACATGAATAGTTCACAGTCGCATGCGTTATAAGCTCTATTTGCTAAATTTGGCAAAACAATATCTGGGTATATACACAAATAAGGAAAAAACTGTACACGTACAATAATTGTCAGAGCATTGAGATTCTGAAACGTACCTGAGATTCTGAAAGGCGCATATTTACCTATTTACCCGTAAACGATCAACGACGACTTATACAACAGCCGTTCACTGAACCATTGTGATCCGTCATCTAAAAGAGACTACCCGATTGACACATCAGTTGCGCAGATCAAAGCGATTTTTGTCAATAGAGAAGACTGGCAATGCACCAGAAATAAAATGTCACTTACGAGTACGTATGAAATCCTCGGTGGCGGGACGTAGCTGCCTATAGGAACATGCTGCCCAATGCATGCGCGTCAATTTGTATGGCAGTGCTTCAGCAAGCCCTCAGAACGAAATAGCGTTATCTCCTTCCTAACGAAAAACAAAAAAAGTAGGGAAAAAAAGCGAAAGGCCGACGCACGCAGCGAGAGAGAGATTGTGGTTGCATAAGAGGGAAAAGAAGAGAAAAGTGAGCCCCGTAACTGTCTGCATCAGCGTGCGACACCTCAACAGTAGCTCACAAGGGATGGCGGTGAGGGGGGGATTAAAAGGATAGGATTAAATGTATAGAGAGAACAGAGAGAGAGAGAGATGCGCTAGGACAGTGAGTGACTGAGATAGAAAGATGCAAACACGGTCACAGGAGTCCGAGCACGGGGCACCTCTTGCGAGAGATCTTGTCGGCGGCAGGAGGTGGTGTAGGACCAACCCAGTCGGCCAGAGCTGCACTGTCGTCGGAAATTGCGAGGGCACAACCGGTCGGTACGGAATCCAGCGAGCGAGTGACAGCGACTCCGTGGCTAGCGCATTCCTTTCTTGCTTTCAGGTGCTATCAATAGACAGATTTAGTCACGCGTCCGCTGTAGCCGGGCGCAGTCTGCTAGCCATTTGCAATGGTGGTGTAGTGGTTGGAAGAAGGCGCCTAAATTCTGCAGGGGGAAGCGATATTAAGCGAAAACGAGAGAAAAGTGAGCCCCGTAACTGTCCTCAGGGGGAGGACACCTCAACAGCAGCTTACGAGGGATGGAGGTAAAGAAGGGATTAAAAAGAAGGATTAAAATGTAAATAGGTAGAGAAAGGAAGGAGAGAGGTGCAGGGACAGCGAACGACAGAAGTAAGAGAAGACAGGAAAGATGGACACGGTTGCAGGAGTCCGAGGACGGGGCACCACTGGCGAGAGCTTTGTCGGCGTCAGGAGATGGCGTAGGGCGAGCCCAGTCGGCCAGATCTACGCTTTCGTCGGAGATCAGCGTTAGGAATTGGCGTAGAGCCACCAAGTCGGCCAGAGCTGCGCTGTCGTCGTCGATCGCGAGGGCACAACCGGTTGGCACGAAATTCAGCGAGCGAGTCCCTAATTTCTTCAGCCCGGGGAGCACAGCACAGCGCTTTTTGGAATCGCAGGACGCGTCCTTACGCCTGCTGCGGATGCGCAACTAAATCTGTATATTCTTTCTCGGAGACGTGACGCGTCGAGTATTCCAAGGTCGAAACGACGGGACCCCAACTCTTTTTCTTTCTTTCGAAGGAATGCATGTTCTGCTCTGTATAAGCAGTAAGCACGAGTGGCAGGGGTGGTGGAACCAGCAGTAAAATTTTTTGACATCTTTTTTTCCTTTCCGTGTTTTCTGCTATCTGTAAAGCAGTACGCGATTCCTTGTTGACCTTGGCTTTCCTGTTCTTTCCTGCGCATCTAACCCGCGTGTTCTGAAAAGACTACACTTATTATGTGTCATGCTGACAATTTCGAAGGAATATTTCTAGTGTGTCTGTACTAAAATTTTACATGAGGTCACAACTGTCGTGAACCTCATTTTGGAGGCATTTCGAGTTTGGATCCATGGTCTTGGACTATCGAAAGCGCGCTCGACTCAACGGATACTGTTCTCGCCTTCGAAGTGGCCCATGAAATGGGAGACACGTCCGCCAGGGTCAGTGGTTGTTTTGTGTGTGTTACATAGTGTGGTGCAAGGAGAAGAGCCCACAGGACTTCCAAGGACCTCAGTGACCTGTTGCCAGCGAAACATTTGATCTGCGCGGACGTTCCCTTTTATTGGTGTCATTAAATAAGTTCGTTTTGTTTCAATCGCCGGCTTTGTTTCACCCTTCGATATTTCACAACTTGAGCCATCGAGTCATAGGGACACTGCAACGCCTTTTGCGGAGTTTTTTTTTCTCCTCACATAGCACATATGGCATCACCGTTTTCATATCTAGCAGTCAGCTGATTGATATAATATGTAGGGTTTAACGTCCCAAAACCATCATTAGATTATGAGAGACGCCGTAGTGGAGGGCTCCGGAAATTTCGCCACCTGGGGTTCTTCAACGTGCACCCAATCTGAGCGCACGGGCCTATATTCCGCTTCCATCGGAAATGCAGCCGCCGCAGCCAGGATCTGAACTATCTAGCAGTCAGCGAAATATGCATTACTAGTATGTACTACAGTAGTAACTAACTTTTATACAAAGCATTGCGTACCTATAATTGTAGACTAGTGTTTCATAGTGTAGTGCTGCCCGGGCAGCACTGAAAAATCTTCATGAGTGATGTGTATGAATATCGATATGCTTTTTTAAGGTAATACAGAATCGTTTTTAATGGTTGTAATGTAGCTGTGAAAAAATGACATAAACGCATTGATGTGAGTCAAACTTACTCCTAGTGGTTGACGTTACCTGCACAAAAGGCCATATATATATATATATATGTATATAGAATATATATATATATTATATTATAATATATATATATATATTATATTATATAATATATATATATATATATTATATATATATATATTTATATATATATATAGTAGCCCTCTTGGCAAAAGTGGATGATAGTGCCGCAAAAAATTTTCAAAGTGAATATTCTCACCTGGTAAAACTATGTATGAATTAAATTACTAACATTTTCGCTAGTCAACAATGTGATCGGATTGTCGCACAAGTACTCTCTGCCAATTAAAGTAATCGAGCTTGAGACCACAGATATATTGTTTCTCGTTGTCTCCAGGTATGTTTCTGAATGTTAAGAAAACACACTGGTGTTTATATTGATGCGCATACATGAGAATATTAGCCGAATCACGCAACAATATTTTATGCCACCCTAAAAAATATACGTTATTTCACTATTCTCATCGGCAACCAAGGCCAGCCCGATGTGTTGCCGACTGCTCAACCTGACGAGTGTTGGCACGTTCGGCGTTCACTCGGCCACCGACGCTGGCCACGCCGCCGACCAAGGGTTAACGTAGCCGTCGCACCTCAGGCCGACCCTTTTCGAATGTCTTGGGGCTAGTGAAGTCGGCTGCCGACTACATGCCAATGGTCGGAGTCGGCAAAGGTTGCTTCGGTCTCTTCGTTCACGACGTCCGCGTTGTGTGGAGCATTGGCAATTTCCGTGGCATTATAGGTACGCAGACATCTCCTGACAAATTTCGGGAATGAATTCCAGCCATTGCAAAAAGGAACAGCCATAGCCTTTCTTCATGAGTTTTGTGAAGCGACAGAAATATGCAGCCATGAAACAACATCAACGGATATGAAAACCAAACATCTGATGTCTGCGACGTAATATCTGTAAATCCTAACCTTTCAGTGATCCAACGTCAACAGCTTTACGACTTGTACGGGAATGGGCAGCGTTTCTCAAACAGTGCAAAGGTACGAGGCACGACCATTACAAAACACAGGATAGTAACGGACGAGACAACCAGGCCGGTACGCCAGCACCCATATCTGTTTCACTAAAAGAAAGGGAAGTTATCAATAATCAAGTACGGAAGATGCTTGAAGATAAGTTATTCAACCTTCTAGCAGTCATGGGCATCTTTTGTAGTACTTGTCAAGAAGAATAACACGCTACGGTTTGCGTGGACTACGGAAAGAGAATGCTGTAGCTAAACGGGATGTATATCCCCTCCCGCGTATTGACGACACATAGACCGACTTTGGGTGCCAAGTTCTTCTCATCACTAGATTTGAAAAGTGAATACTGCAGATAGAAGTGAATGAAACGAGAAGACTACTTTGTTACCCCGGATGTACTGTATGAATTTAAGGCTTTCCACTTTTGGTCTCCGTTGTGCGCCGGCGGTGTTCCAACGCATGATGCACACTGTACTTTCTGGATTGAAGTGGCAATGTTGCTTAGTGTACCTAGACGAGTGGTAATCTTCGCGCTACATTCGAGGAACATATGAAGCGCCTGCGGACAGTGTTAGAAGCAATCTGTTCAGCAGATTTCACATGAAGCTAGAGAAGTGCCAATTCGGTTCGAAGAACTTCGATTCCTGGGCACGTCGTCAGCGCCCACACTGTTCGCCCTGATTCCGAAAAAGTCAGCCGCCATTGCAAGGTTCCGATGCCAGCAGAAAAAGTAAGTATGGAGATTTCTAGGTCTGTGTGCTTACTATAGATGATTTGTCAGAAATTCTAGAAGATAGCAGAACCCTTAACGAAATTACGAGAGAAGATGTACCTTTTCAGCCGGAAACAGAGCAACAAAGTGCCCTCAACGAATTAAGAAAACGGTTGCGAGAGCTCCAATCCTTTCTCATTTCGACGACGAAACAGCTGACACGGAAATACGCGCAGATGCCAGTAACATCGGCCTTGGATGCACTCTATACAGTGGCAGAATGGCGAAGAAGAAAAGGTGATAACATACGCTAGCCAGACTCTTGGACTCTAACAAAAGCGAAGACCAATTATTCGGCCACAGAGAAGAATGCCTTGCCGTCGTCTGGGCCATCAGTAAGTTTCGGCTGTACTTGTATGGTGGGCCATTCAAGGCAGTCAGCGATCACCATGCCCTTTGCTGGCTCGCCAACCTCAAGGACCCATCCGGACGACTAGAAAGGCGGAGCCTCAGACAGCAAGAATATGATATAACCATGGTTATACCGATTGGGGAGGAAGAACACCGATGCCGATGTTTGTCACGGCGCGTGCAGACACAGCACTATCAGAAGAAGACTCAATTCGTAGGTGTTGCCGAGGCTTCTCAGATAGCCGAATTTCAACACGCGGGCGAAGAATTGCTCCCGCTCGTCAAACACTAGAAGAGCTGACGTACAAGTACCTTGTATTTTTTCTCGAAGCGTAGCATCGTTCTGCCTCCGAGGAACTCTACAAGAGAAAGTTTAAGCCCAACCGTGAAAAATCCTGCTGTTGTTACTGCAAATATGCGGCAAGAAATACTACAAGCGTGCCACAATGAGCCTACGTATGGGCATTTGGGGGTCACTCAAGGCTTGCATGAATCAGCCTTGATTATTATAGGCCAAGCTATATTTTTCAGTACATCGCTATGTTAAAAACATGCATCGAGTGCCATAGACGGAAAGCGCCTCGTGCTAAGCCAGCGGGCCTTCTGCAAGCGATACCCCCGAAAGCGCTTTTCCCACAAGTAGAATGGACCTCTTGGACCTCCCGACGTCTTCACTCGGAAAGAAATTGAGCATTGTAGCGAAATTATTTAACGAGATACGCCGAAACAGACTCCTTGCGTCGGGGAACGGCGGCTGAGGCGGCCAAGTTCTTGTACAGAGCATAGTCCTACGGCATGGCCTCCGATGTTGTAATCGGCCAAGTTCTTGTACAAGCATAGTCCTACGGCATGGCGCTCCGACTGTTGTAATCACCGATCGCGGACCAGCTTTCATGGCGGAACTCATGAGTCATGAAGTGTCTGCAGAACATGACTCACACTGTTCACAGGAAAACTACCGCATATCACCTCAAAGCAACGGCCTGACTGAACGCCCTAACATAACTCTCGCTGACATGATATCTATGTATGTGGATGTCGAACACAAAAGTGGGACAAAATTTTATCATACGTCACCTTTGCCTTTAACACCGCCGTACAGAAACTATCAAGATTACCCCGTTTCAACTAGTTTACTGTCGGTAGTTACACAACACTGGACTCTATGTTTACGATAGACCAAGATGAATACCCCTGATCTTGACGGCTACATAGAGAGAGTGGAAGAGGCCGCCAATTAGCAAAATACCGAATATGTCTCCAACAACGAATTGATGCCGACCCGCTACAACCGAGGAAGACGTGAAACATGGTATGAAGTGGTGACAAAGTGTGGATATGGCCACCAGTAAGACGACGAGGCTGTCTTAAAAAGTCTTGTCAATATTATGGTCCTTATGAGGTAGTACAGGACTCAGTGACCTTGTTTATGAAGCCAAGCTGCAGAACACGGGCATTCTAAATGAGCCAAACGCACGAAGAGTGTACACATGTGCGCATGAAACCATCCTACGACCGATACGAAGACTAGCCACCCCACTCGCTTGCTGTACAACCACCACATTCTTTCAAACCTGCCGGGATGGAAATGCTGCATACATTATCATCGCAGGCATCGGGGCGATTCCTCTTGAGAGGGGGGATAATGCCAGGAGAAATTGCCAATGCCCCACGCAACGCGGACGTCATGTACGACGAGAAACGTTGACGGCACAACTACGAACGATGAAGCCAGCCGCAATGCACGAGCCGGCCCTGCATACGTGCGGGACGAACAGCCTTGCAATGTGCGTGAAGAAGAGAACGAGGGTGCTTTAGGCAGAGGCTCACCAGGACTACCGTCCTTCGGTTCTTCTTAAATGATGTGCGTCGTTCACTTTGGGCACAAGTTCACTCTAATAAGCAGTGTAAATAGAATATTCTTGTTTTGAGGCTGCTAAATTTGTTACAATATTCTCTGCTCGACACAAATTGTACTTTCCAAACCTACTTCAAGGTTGAGCGACTCGGCACAGTGAACGGATGGCGTATAGTCCCAAGCTTAGTGGTGATTTTTCGGTCTTGTTAATGATATGCACACGTGGTGTACCAGCGTGTTGCAGATCTAGTAAGTGGTCCGCTCAGTGGTGGTTCACGTGGTGACGACGTAAACTGCCGCCCGCCAGCTTTTTGTTGTAGCATGATCAGCGCCGACTCAGCAGTGATGTGCAGATTATGACCGTCTAAGTTGAGGCATCGTGTCTCACGACGACGAAATCAGTGTGCCTGATTCTAAAGATTACAAGCGTGAGTGGTACAATCGTGGTGCCAGCGCGCGGTGGTCACGACCCTGCTGTCAGTTTTACGAAGCACTCTTGTTTCTTGTCACTACGGTCATTCCGCTAGAATACTCTTGCGAACTACATGTAGAACCCTTAACATCAGAGACCAGGCACGAGGGAAGTTTCACCATTTGGCCTAGAGGCAGCACTGCGGTATATTTCTGGAATTTACACGTTTGCCTAACAAACTCAGCCAATGTTTGAATATTGACGATTTTCCACTAGCGAAGAGTCCCAGGGCAACTCTGGTCGCATCCGGAATTCGAAAAAACGAGAAGCTTTTGTTGCGAGTTTTTTTTTCTCCAAAACCGAACTACAAAATGCCAATTCGTTTCTGTAGTGCTTTCTAGTAAGTGACTGCTTTGTGGGAGTTTTCTGCTTAATGGTATGTGAATTACTGTGAAGCTGCACAGCGTAGTTCATGATGCATTTGCCAAAACCTTTGTCCCATATATCAGAAGCCACACAGGCTATTTCATCTGCACAAATTTCGCCGTGTAAATGCAGTACTGCAGAAAAGCTTGTTTCCTGACTTTCTAAAACACTGTCCGTCCGCACTGATCATAAGAGTAGTTCCGTGCTGTGCTTGCGAATTATGTACTATCGGCGTCAAATGAAACCCGAACAGCGGGGGGGGGGGGGAGTGATTTTAAAAAGAAAAGAAGAAAGTGAGCCCCGTAACTGTCTCTCAGGGGGAGGACACCTCAGCAGTAGCTCACGAAGGACGGGGGTAGAGAAGGGGATAAAAGGATAGGATTGAAAGGTAGAAAGATAGGGATAGAGGAAGGAGAGAGCGAGGTGGTGGGAGATGGAGCGATGGAAGTGAGGAAAAGACAGAAAAGAAGGACACGTTTGCAGGAGTCCGAGGACGGGGTATCACTGAGCGTCATCAATTCCACGTCCCGGACGGCTCCAGACGGCCCCGGACGCCGGCACCGCATTCGTTTTTCTCGGGGACCAACTGGAAGCTCTGCCCACTGGTCCGGGATCACTCGGACGCATGTTCATTTTTTGCGAGCCTGGCGGCCTCCAGCGTGCCAGGACCACACGAACAATTTCTTTCGGGCAGCTGGCAGACGACAGCGTGGTGCGCATGCTTTGCGGTCATCTTAAGTTAGACACGGGAAATTTTCGATGTGCTACTCTCTCTTGCTTTTCTGTCCACTTCTCGCATGTTTTTGGATTTCGCATTGTTAGCGCACCCAGTTCTTGTCATCGGGGTTCTAAGCCACGTCGAGCACGTGCGTGTTAGGTCGGGCAAACACGCGTTATGCTCGCTAGGAGAAAGAGCGGTGGAACGACCGCGCCGGTCTACGATGCGCACGCGCTCGAGTACTTCACTTACAGTAAGTTGCCTCACAACAGAAATTCACTACCTAACTGCTGTTTAGGTTGCAAATGAGTCAGCGTCATGGCCTGTGTTTCAGCTATGAAGGGAGCAGACGGCATAGTCTGCCATGGCAGACGGCACAGCGGATGCAGCATCAAGCGCGCAAATGGACCGAGACCGCTCGGGCTGGCTCGGGACCACGGTGTGCTCGGGACTTTTAGATCACGTGCATGTGACGTAGCCACCTGTGAGCCGAGGCGTCCGCAGACCATCCGCGACTGATCCGGGACTTGGTAAATCAATGAAGCTCACTGGCGAGAGCTCTCCTCGGCGACAGGATATGGCGTAGGGCTAATCCAGTCGGCCAGAGCTACGCTGTCGTCAACGTCGGGGACCAGCGGAAGGAGGTGGCGTAGGACCAACCCAGTCGGCCAGAGCTACTCTGTCGTCGGAGATCGCGAGGGCACAACCGGTCGGCACGGAATCCAGCGAGCAAGTCCGGACAGTGGAGTGCCTGTTTCAAGCATTAGAAAAAAGTATAGTGTTGGCCGTCCAGTCATCACCATTGACAGGCATGCACATCCGGTTTGGCAGCACTGCATGATCCCACCAAAGTGAGTTATCTTCGTTTACACTTAGTTTTCGTATTGTGATAATGACGGCCATCGTGGGGGTGCCAAGCGCTTTTGATCGTATTACTCGCAAGTCCTTGCTTTTACTTCAGTGTCGCAGTGCAATCGGTGTCTTGGCAAGATAAAATAAAAAAAGAAATATCATTGGTTTGCGGTTGATTTTCAAACGATAGTCGTATCTCGTTCGCTAGCGCTGCTTCACCTGCACCCTTCTTTCAGACACCGACCTGAAAAGGCTTCACTTTAACTGGAAATACCAAGTGTTTCTTTGGAAGAGAGAACGAGAATTGTTTCGCTTTACCAGCCCGAAGTGAAACAGCGGGAAATATCCATCATTATGAACCGACCTCTGCCTACTATAAATAGAATTTGCCAGGCGTTCCGTTATGATGAACTCCGTGATGACAAACCGTGGTACAACACTCGCCTTCAGCTGCAGTAGTTTGACCTCTGTATTTTTTATTCCGTTCTTTTCAAATACCATACCTGGAACACAAGCAGAAAATTTCACTATAGGGGATCGCGCAGTGCTGCCACACTGGATGTATACGGCCCTGTCTTTGTCAATGACTGGTGGACGGCGCGCACTATGCCATTGACAAGTCTTGTGCCACGCGCTCTGCTTTAACGTTTCATTTGATGCCGATAGTGCAGTAGCTCTAACTACTGTCCTCAGAAAAGCCTACTTTCTTTCAGGGTCACCGAAAGTACACTCTGATTATTCTGATAAATGAATACCGAGGTCTCGTTCAATCATTTGAAGGATTTTACTATTGGCTTTGCAGGCCGGACCATCAGAATACAATACTTCAGAAACTGGTTGTTTTTGTGCTTGCTTCAGTGGGTGGTGCACCCTCGTACCCTGCACGGGCATTGTCTGCATCGCCACTGGGGCGTTTCTATAGTATTAATACACAACCGTGCTCTAACGTTATCTTCACATAAAAGCAAAATGTAAACTACAGCAATTCAGCATACAACCTATCCTTGTGGGTAGCGTAGTCGGTGCGCAATATGTCCCAAAAATGTCCTGATGGGTAGCACATTGGTATGCAAAATGTCCTGGCGTACCAATTTGAGTATGTTTCAGTGCCGTATAAATACTGAAATAGTACCAGAAATGCTCTGGTGAACCATTCGTGGATCTTCAGAAACCTGCTGAGACCAGACGATAGGATCTTTCTTGAACTCCATCCGGACTAGTTGAGCATGATCCCGGGATGTTCAAACGTCCTCAAAAAAAACGTTTTAAAACACACTGAAGATGTGTTTCTGTTGTCTGAGAGCTTTCCCATCGCTGTCATTCAATAAATTCTCTCCGCTTCTCTGACTTTTCACATAACGCTCCTTGTTGCCATATCGCCTATACACTGCCGGCCCTATATTATCAATGAGCCTGTAGTTCTTTTTCTCCAATTTGTGCCCATGCTCTTCCTATATGTGAATACCTGAACCCTTCCCTGACCCATATACTCTCCTTAACTTTGCTAAGCCTCTCTTCAAATCATATTTTACCCTGAGCTTCCCTACTTCAAAGCCTGTCCATCCCTTATCCCCCTTTACAGCCTCATTCGTCGTCCTCTCGTGAGCGCCCTATGCAAGGCCTCTCACAGTCTTGATTGCACCTCTGACTTCATGCACACCACTGAGTTCCCAGATGTAAGCCCTGGAAAAATTACGCCTTTCCACGGAGTATGTTCATAGTGTTGCCATCGTGCTTTCAGCTTCACATGCTGTACCTGTGCACATGGCTCGATTGGATGAAGTACGTGTAACAAGCGCCTCTAAAGTGACTCTCGTGGCACGAATGCGTATTTGAAGACCAGACCACCTGGACATTGTGTACGGGTACACGATCAATCAGCGCAAAAGGAACAATATGCGTGACATCGTGTGTGCAGCACAGTACGCCACGCGATGAGTGCCGACGTGATATGGTCAGACGGCATTGCTTTCTGTCATCGCCTGAATTGCGGAAGCAGTGGGTGGCGTCAGGAAATGGAGAGAAACTCTGCGCGCCACCTTCATCACTCCTCATTTCACGGCACTTCGTTAGCGGCAAGAAAACCGACTAGAACAACGTTCCTGTGCTGCATCTTGGATACCGAAATAATGATACGGAGCCACATTTGTACGAGCACTCAGTCGGCCGCCTCAGCTGCCGTTTTCTGCAAAAATATGCGAATACCGATGATGAAATGATACGTAACGTGGCTATATCCCATGAACTCTTTCGCAATAATTTAGGCATGAGCAGAAGCTTGTGACTAATGTGAAGCAGAAGCTGCGGACAACAGCGCCATCCGCCATGCCTACCACTTCTCTAGGTAAGTGTGATTTGGTCTCTGCGCAAATCACTGAAGGTACTGCGCTTGCTGCTACTATCGTCATAGTATCAACGACGATACACCACCACTCGCATTTCAATATAGCGGGAATACACCAAATCAGGAAGTACAAGGTGATATGGGACGGACATCATTTGAGGGCAGGGAAGCTAGCAGCAAGATGAAATTTGAAAAGCGATTGAGAGAAATGGGGGAGGAGCGTTGGGCTAGGAAGGTTTTCAGCTTCTTGTACATGAAGAATGTCGATACAAAATGGCGGAAGCGAACCAGAAAATTGACTTGTAAACTTGAAAAACAGCAGGGGGCCAAACCAAAAATAATTATTGGTTAAGAAGAAGGTGAAGGAAGCTGAGACTGATATGTGAGAATTGGCATGATTAAGAAGTCCGCACTAGAGATCTATCGAACTTTTAAGCAGGAAATTGCCAAGGAAAGGATCTATGATAACACTCGGGGTAGTTCTCTACTGTTTGAGGCCAGGACGGGAGTACTGCGAACCAAGACATATCGGGCCAAATAAGAAGGGGTAGACACAGTATGCAGTGCGTGTGGAGAGGAAGAAAAACTGCCGAACACTTGATAATGTTCTGTAAAGGGCTTCACCCTGTAGTTCAGGTTGATGGCGCAGAGTTTTTCAAAGCACTGGGGTTTAGGGACAGTGAGGGCAAAATAGACTTTAAGCGGTAGAATCAACTACAAGGAGGTTATCTGGTTGGTGGCTAAAGTCAAGGCACGAGTGAAAATTTAACCCTTCGCTGCAAAGTACAAATCCTCAAACTCACTTTTTAAAGAAAAAAAATAAATCTAGTTTTGGTTCATAGGTATTACGGCTTGGGCGCTAGCCACCGCCCGATCTAAAGGGTACAGCCATATCCATCCATCCATCCATCCGTCCATCCATCCATCCATCCATCCATCCATCCTCATCCATCCATCCATCCATCCATCCATCCATCCATCCATCCATCCATCCATCCATCCATCCATCCATCCATCCATCCATCCGGTTTCATCTCGTAAAACACTTGAAAACGTGTATTGTATCCCCATAACGCTCTATGCTTCATTATTGCAGCATTCCTCTTTCCCTTTGCTGCAGATAATTTTTTCCTTTGCCCCCATATATCTGTCTCCCTCATTTATCCTACTCCGAGGTACTTATAGTCGCTTACTTTCGGTATTTCTTGGCCCTGTATTGTGACCATTTGGTCTTCGTGATCATTGAATACCATCGATTTGCAACTATAAATCTTTGTCTTAGAACCTCGCCTTCCCTTCCACATATATCGCGTTGACTGTCCGCAAACAGGACGACATCGTGCGCATAAAATACACATGGAAGCTTCTGCTCAACCCTAGATCGCGTCAGCCTGTTGTGTGGCAGATTAATCTCAATGTTTCCCCATTCTAGCGCTTTTTTCATCCTCCTAATGTACAGCATAAATAACAGTGGGAACAAAGGACATCCCTGTCTCCACCTCTTGTTAATTTCAACACTGGCGTTGGGCCCATACTATGCGAACTGTGCTTTCTTGGTATGTTTCTCTCACAAGCTGTATACAGTCGTCACCTATGCCCACTTTCTTCAATATTCCCAAAAATTTCTTGATTAACTTTGTAATAATAATATTTCCCATATTTGGTTGACTTCATCCCGTGGCCACATCTCCCTTTTGCATGTATGTGCTCCCATGATGTCTCACGTTGCCTCTCGATCGCTTCGCGGATTTCTCTGTTCCGCCAATTTTTAGGCTTGGCTTTCCTTCCGAGCAAGTAGTTTTCTTTTCTCTTTCTTTTCCCTCGTCATTACATTCAACAGCTCATTATAGTCCCAGTGTTGGCCCGGTAGTCTTCCTACTTCGTCCTCGACTCTTGCGGCTATATTTGTTATTTGTGTGTCATTTAAATACGAGCTTCCAAACTCTGACTCTATGTTCTTAATTTCAGTTTTATGCCCCGTTGCCAGTGTTATGCGTTTATGATCACTCACGCGAGCGCCATGTCTTGAAAGTTTTTCACACCAACAAAAAGACTTCTTATCGCTTTCATCGCTATGGCATGCTTCAAGTTAACTCCTTTTTACACTTTTTATAATATTTAGTTGACATCGGAGCATTCTCTCCCAACAAGACCAGCGGCACGTAAATTTCGTCACGGTCGCGTCTTCCTTGGACATTGCAACGTTATAATTGCACACACACATCGGGTGATGAGCCCTAATTTCACTCAGCTGCCATCGCATACAGAAATGCTTCAGATGCTTCAGACGTGAACTTTTGTTCGTTGGTAGCTGTACAAGATGGCCTCCTATATACAAAAGCGATTTTTTCCTTGACAGTCAGATGAGTGTCTAGCTCTCGGGTCGCGGCAGTTTTTGATTGATATGTGGGGTTTAACGTCCCGAAACCACCATATGATTTTGAGAGACGCCGTAGTGGAGGGCTCCGGGAATTTCCACTACCAGGGTTCATTAACGTGCACCGAAATCTGAGCACACGGGCCTACAACATTTCCGCCTCCATCGGAAATGCAGCCGCCACAGCCGGGATTAGATCCCGCGACCTGCGGGTCCGCAGCCGAGTACCTTAGCCACTGACCAGCGTGCCAGGGTGAGGAGTAAAATAGTTGATACATCTTGGGTACCACTGGCATGACGGCAACTTTTGCGACGTTAGTGCAGGCGCGTGATTGTGCTACAGTTGAAACACCACGGTCGGCTTTGTGCATCTACTTGACGCCAGTGTGCGGTAACAAGTGCGTTGTTATCATTGTGTGTTAGTTAATACTGAATTGCAGTTGGAACACTACTTTACATCAAAAGCTGTTATGAGATCACAACTTGGGTCACACGCAGCGCCGTAGTTGTTCACCCCCGTCGGTGTCCATAACTACTTCGCAGGAAATTAGACAAAAAACCAGTACCAATGACACCGTGGGGTTCGAACCTGTGTCCGCTCGGTGCTGACCCAGTATTCTACCACTGAGCCACGCTGGTGCTTGTACATGTTGGGAAACTTGCCTTAGGCAGGCTTGGTGTCAGGAAAGCAATCGTGTTAATACGACTTGTAAAGCGTTTTAACACAGCGAAAAACAACCAGTCGTCGCACAAAGCGAAGAGCGTAACGAGTGGGTCATCCAATGCTCCATCCTAATACAAAATCTTCTTTTGTGTACCCTTACCTGTGGCGCATACCCACTTCAGGAATAATCCCTCATTGTCGTCAGCCACTGCATGAACAATTGGCCCAAAGTTTCTTGCAAGTGTTAGCGGATACCACGCTTGTCACAAGAATGACGAAAAATAGCATAGCGAATGGCAGCCTACTACCCAACATATTTAATATTAGTGCTGTAGTGGGCGTCAAGCAAGTGTGCTTGCACTAATCCCGCATTGGGTGGTTTAGAAAAAGCTCTGAAAGGCTGCTCTTCCTCGCTTTCGCTGCAACTGTGCTGCGCCTTCTGCGCAGGCATGGTCGCCGCAAAGGTGAGTGGCCTGTAAGTTCCCCTTATGTATGCTCTCTATTTCACTCACCTTAGTTATGGAATCGCATGGCATGTGGACTTTCGCCTACCAGAGGAGAATCTAGCGTATATGGTGTAATACGAGTGTGCGCATCGCCCATTTAAATCTGAGTAATGCCACGTGTGCGAACTCTCTATAAACCTTAAGTTTTCGTGCTGAATTTGAAATACATTTGATAGACAAAGATGTGGCTTGAACAATTTTAGTGATTTATAGATTTTCAAAAGTACGTAATTGTAGTACAATTTGAAGTTTTTCATAATTTTTCTATAGACTGTGAAATAAAGAAAATGGTGAATGTTTGTTTCTCATTTTTTCTAGAGCTTTCATACATTGTAATGTATTTGTGACGCATGATACAACGTTAATTAGCCCTTTCTTTGTTGTTCTTTTTAATAATTAGCTCGAAAAGAATAAAAGTGCTGGACGAAGCTGAAAATGTATGTCTTTTGTGCGTTTCTTAAGCATGCATTCGACCATGATCTGCATTGTTGTTTTTCTGCTCAGGTAGTCAGTGAAACAGGAAAACCTTTTTACGTTGCTACAACTTTTACTCCGCTTGTGTTAGGTGGTCGCGCAAACATATTCAACGCATGCGCGTTAGATCCACAAGCATTAGACCACGCTCACACACAGCAATAAAAGAGACCGTGTAATATTCAAACAAACAAACAACAAACAAACACACAAACAACAAACAAACAAACACAACAAACAACAAACAAACAAACAAACAAAACAAACCATCGACGTAACAAACGTCATGGCTATCAATTGGAGCAGCGTTGGCAGTGAAAATGTCGAATAAGATTATAAAGTGGTTTTAAAAAAATATGGTTTATAGCGGGCAAAAGTTCACCAGCGCGATCTGCTTTTCCCCACCGTTGCCGTTGGTGGCGCCGATGGTACCGCTCAAAACAGCAGCGCACGAAGCGAATAGCGTCAGTACACTGAACGAAAAAAAAAGAAGGGAGATCCCATTTACCGTGGGAATCGATATGCGAAGCACGAATGAGGAAGGTTGATATGTTACTTTAAAATCAGCACAACGTTACGAGGCGGATGAACGTTGTACACAGTAAGCACAAGTAGACATATTATGCGCACTCACGTATCTAGACAGGTGCAAGTATACCAATTTTGGTGAAGCTAGCGAAAAGACAAAGACCGCGCTATGTATGTGGGATGTAGTCATGTTTTCCATGACACGCATCTCATGATATCATTTTCGGACGTGTCACGTTCATCGTCTATTCACGTCACGTAATACCAAATTTGGCATATGTCAAGCTAGTGAAACGGCTGCGAGGGTGCCATGTTGTCATGTTCTCACATGACCCGCATATAATGATTATCGCGTTTGGGCGTGTAGTTTACCTTCGTCGTCCGTTTGCCTCACGCAATACCACGTTTAGTATATGAAGTTGGCGAAACGGCCGCGAGCACGCTATGAGCGTAGCATGTAGCCATGTTTTACATGGCGCGCATGTCATGACTATCATATGTTGCACCATCATATACCTTCGTCATCCATTCACGTCACGTAACACCAACTTTGGTATAAGTGAACTTAGTGAAACGGCAATGAACGTGCTTTGAGCATAGCATATAGCCATCTTTTACAAGACATACATATGATTATCATGTTTGGACGTGTCATTTACTTTCGTCGTCATTCTTACTTTCATATCAATTACTTTCGTCAGGTAATACCAGATTTGGTATATGTGAAGCTTGCGAAACGACCGCGAGCACACCATGAGCTTGGTGTGCAGTCATGACGTGCATGACATGCATATCATGATTTTTTACGTAAAGGCCTGTCACTCATGTTCGCCATGCAGTCTTGTCTTACTATAGCAATTTTGCAATATGTCATGTGAACGAAACCACCGCAAGAGCAGCAAGGTCATGTAAATTATGATATTCATGACATACATGTCATCATTTTCATGTTAGTACTAGTCACTTATGCTTCTCGTACAGTCATGTTAGGACATACCAATTTTGTATAGATCCCATTATCGAAACAGCCAGGAGAGCTGAAAGTCGTCGTTGGCTAGATAGATAAGTACGGCCAATGTTGCCGAAGTTTGCTAAGAAATGCCTCGCATTTAGAAAGTGGTCGACGATTTAGAGCACTTTTTCTGCTTTACTACGAGAGATCTGTAATCCGTCCGTAAATACAGCTGTGACTAGGTTAAATGATTAACGATTTAGAGTACTTCGTACTCTACTATGGGAGAGCATAAAGCCGTCCCGTGGGCCTTTAAAATTACTGGAACAGCATAGCAATATGCATGGTATGTCAATATTTCTTATTCATAGTTGACAATCCGCGGAGTGTGTGTGTGTGGCATGTGGTAATAGAGACCCACCATCGTGTCGCTAGTTGGGATGCAAAAACTAAAACGTCCTGGTGAATTTGTGTAGTATTCTGACATCATTATTCAGCTGCATAACAATATTGATAGCACTGACGAACTTTCATATAATATTATGCAAGTTGTAGAAAAATACTACTTTTTTTTCACCTATTCTGCCGATTAGCGCAACCGACGCTTTTCTCGGTGACCTTAGTCTTGGCTCGGGCATGAAAAGACACATGAAACCACGGAGGAAGGAAAGATAGGAGAGGGCATACCCAGCCGGCGCGCTACGTGAAAGTGTGGGGGAGATGACTTCATGGCGGCCATATTCACAAGGCAGAACGGCGGCGTTGCTATGGTTACGTGTTGTGCTGTTTAGCCGGTCTAGAAGTGAGCGGCCGCTGCTGGCGGCGGCATGTGTGCCTCCGCAGGTCTCGTGCTGTGCCTTGGCGGACAATATCCATGCTCTGCGCCGCCTTATTGGTTGCGCAGTGTTCTATTGGCTGTTACTGTACTCTTAGCAACGTTTACAAACCTTTTGTCCAGCACGGGGCCTGAACAGAGCGTAGAACGAGCGGATTACTATAAGTCGTGCGGCGGATGACGCAGGAAAGCATTTGAAGCGTTCAGCGAAATGCGTTTGGCACCATGACGAAGTGGAACGACGACGAATGACTAGCAGGTCAGTGGCGGTTGGGCAGCTATCCTGCTTGTAGCAACGGACGAAACTGTTGTGCCCAGCAAGACGCAATGAGGACCATGTGCAGATACGCAGTTTCGTGTTCGGCATGTGTACAGGGACAACTTGCATGTGCGTATTAAAAACCTTATCTGCTCCGCTTGTTATACTCGCTTGTTATACTTATGGGAAGCAGCTCTTTGACTAGTTGTTGAGTGATTCTAGAAAGAGGAAGAAGGCATCTAATTTCTGTCAGCCTCTTGGGCGACATGAGGCCCGTTTACATTGACCCGACGAAGGCACATTGAGTCGAAATAAACAGGTTTTCTGGACTCGCCCTCCCCATGTATAAGCGGACGCGTCGGGGGGAGAGTCGTCGCGGCGAGTCCCGTCGACCCCCCGGAGACAGGGGGTAAGTTCACCGAACTCGCCGCGCTCAGAAAGGGCATGTATAACCGGTCGCGCTGAGTTGACGGCTCGTGACCTCTCCCGCCCGTCGCGGTCTCCGCTTCCCCATCACTCCGACGTTGCTCTTTCTCTGACGACCGGTACGCGCGCGCTAGGCACGATGACATCCTCGCGGGCTCCACGCACCATGTGGACAGATGATGAAATAACGACGTTGCTATCTTTAGTCAACGAGAAAAACTGAGTGATTTGCTCCAATCCTGCTAGGAAATAAAAAAATAGCAAATTACTTTCATTTTTAAGCATAAACGAGGCGCAATAGAAATAGAGGTGTAAAATTACGGCAAAATGGTATGCGGCCGTATGAATTTCTACGTAAGCCGATAGAATTTTACTCAAAAATGTATATTGCATTCCGATTGAAATAACAAGCCCTCACATTAAAAATTCCTCGCGTAAGGATCTCACTGTCCAGTCCAAAAGCCACAGAAATCAGATTATCCAGACAGGGTGAGCGTATGAGGCAAGAGGAACACGGTGCACTTAATTGTGGCGGAACTGTACACTTTGTTCCAACAATTGATGAGGGTCTTTAGTCATTTTCATTTAAAAACTGCTTATTGTTTTCAATTTAAAATTTTCAACGAGGTTCAGGGCGCCGCTTAATTCGTATTAGCGACAAGCCACAACTATTGCAAAAAATGACTCGCGTGTGGGGCTTCAAAGAATTTTCCACAGCATCAGGTACACAAATGAAAGGCGTTACAAACCATGAATCACGGCGAATTCCTGGAGAGACCAGCCAGGGGTGAACAGGGACGATGCGTAAGGCTGCGGATACGCCTGCGGCGAGCGCTGTGCCGCACAGAACCACTGCTGCCATCGCGTGTGCAGTGTTAGCCAAGACACCAACACAACCGTAAAGTACAGCAAACTGAGAAAAAATACCAAGGCAGCCATCGCGGTGGCGGAGCGACAACTGCGTAAACAACCGCAGCCCACAGCGCGAGAGGCGAGAGCGCAGGCTTGGAGGAGCGGAAACCGGTACCGGAAGACGGGCTTTCGGCTCACCTCGACGCAAAGCGTCGCTGCGATCACCGCCCACCTCAACTCGTCCGTGCGAGTTCATATAAACTTGGGCACGTCGAGGCAAGCTGAACCCGCCACTCAACTCAGCCCGCCCCATCGCGTCCATGTACAAGGGCCTATGGCGCAGTGCCTTTTGACTAGCCTGTGGAACGCTGTCCCTCGTCCGCACCGCTCCCCTTGCCGCAGAGGTTGGAATGGTGCCAAGTAGCTCACGCCCTCCTAGCAGTGTGCGGCGACGTCTCTCTCCCTCACCTGCCACACACTCGCCGCGTGTCAGCTCTCTCTCGCTTGAACCTCTTCACCGCTCGCAAAGCTCGATCCAACGTTTTTAGATAGTGTCAGTTGCAAAAGCTCGCTCTGGAGGTGGAACCAACTCGTATCCGCTCTGAAAGGTGGCGCTGGCGTAGCGTTGAGATCGAGCCGCCGCTGCCGCCGCATTTCCACGGCAGCGTTGAATACTTTTTTTTAGTTCGCTTCTCACACCACAGCGGAGGGAGTTCGAAGGTTAGATTTCTGTTATCGCAAATAGTATTAAACATGGTACACAACAATCAAGCATGCTTGAGCGAATTAGAAGTTTAACATAGTAAACATGCCGACCTGCGGCATGTTTACTATGTTACGAAACCAAGTGGCTGATTACTTGCCCGCTCCTTATAATATAGAGCCCTGCTGCTGCTAATAGGTTGATGTCAAAGGTGAGCATATTGCCTCTGCCGACGTCATCATGAGTTAAACAACTGAACTATTTAGGGAATGCCTAGCGAATAGGGGTTCAAAAACGTTTCACTCTGCAGCATCGGTTGCTGTGCTGGAGGAAGGCCGATCATCAGTTAGCCCACTTGACTGGTAGAACCTTTTAAAAGCTGTGTTGTCATTTTCCGTATGAAGTTCTTCCCTTTTTCTGCAAAAACAGTGTCCTTAATAACCATCTTGCAAGGAAGCGCAGCCACTAATACACAGAACACACAACACAAGCGCTTAACTTCAACTAAACGCTTATTGCAAACGTCAGAGTTTATAAAGGGGGTGAAAAGAGAAAAAGAATAATAAAAGGTGGACAAAAAGCACACGTGCTAGTCCCGCACATTACTATCCGTTATTGTCTATCACGCCATTACAAAAACATAGTTCTTTCCATAGTTTTAGTTTGGATGGGGTGATATATATATATATATTATATATATATATATATAATAATATATATATATATGTATTGTAGGGAACTATGCGAACGACGACGAAGCAGCATGAAACGGCAAGCCACAGCGTTGGTGCACGCGCGACCCGAGCTTGCGTTTGTTTTGTATTTTCGGCCTGTTGGCGTTCTTCGCTCTTCTGGCGTTCCTCGGCCTTCCAGTAGGTCTGTACGTGAATAAACTGCGTGACATCTGGTGGAGGTCCTGGGTACTCCCGTACAAACCTGGAACTTCGCTCCCGTAAGCTTCCCCCCTACGTGACACGAACATGGCCACCGAGACGCCTCTCCAGGTGGGACCTTCGACCGTCCATGTCACTTGCGGTGCCGTGTATCCTCAAGAGACCCTCCTATCTTCACGGGCTCCACTGAGTCGGACGTCGAAGATTGGTTGGCGAGGTACGACAAAGTCGGCGCAAGTAACAAATGGGACGACCCAAGTAAGCTGGGCTACGTCACATTCTACCTTGCGGACACCGCGCAGCTGTGGTTTAATAACCACGCAGCTGACATTACTACGTGGTCTGCATTCAAACGGCTATTACGGACGTCTTCGGACGACCTGCGGCACGCAAGCTTCAAGCCGAGCACTGTTTACGTCACCGTGCGCAGCAACCAGGCGAGACATACACGGGCTATATTGAAGATGTGTCATTTATGCAACTGCATCGACTCTACCATGCCTGAGGAAGAAAAAATCAGGCACGTATTGAAAGGCATTGACGACGGCGTCTTTCAGATGTTGCTCGCGAGAAATCCCTGCACAATTGCTGTCCTCGTTTCCTCTGTCAAAGCTTCGATGAATAGTGTAGGCAGCGCGCAATTTCTCGTCAAGCCCTCACGACGCCAGACACGCTCACAAGCTTGCACCTAGCTGCCCATACTACGATCAGCAGCTGCTGTTTTCGACAATCAAGGACTTCGTCCGCGAAGAGGTAGCGCGCCAGCTGTCACTGCTGCCACTGACACGTGAGCCTACGCAAGCTTTGGCACCGGACCTCCAACACGTCATTCGGACCCAAGTCGCTGAGGCCCATCCGCCGATGCATCAGCAACGACCAGTCACTCGCCTCTCACGTACGCCGCCATGGCTGCTCGGCCTACGCAACAGCGTATGCCGTATGCTCAACCTGCCACGCCGTCCTATGTCGTGCCTACAACCCCAATTGCTGTGCCGTATCCTACGCGAGATCTTCAGCTTCATTTTACTGTCGCTCAGACGCTTGGAGGACGCCGGATAATAGGCCCATCTGTTTCGCCTGTGGTATCGCTGGACACGTCGCCCGCCAATGTCGCCGAGATCCCCCTGCAGTCGACACCGTGGACAGGCCAATGGCGTCGTCGTCTAGGACGCCATCAAGGTACACCACTGACGGTCCCTCCCTACGCAAACCATCGGTCACCATCGCCCCGACGACGCTCCCTGTCACCTATGCGTCGCCGACCTGCTACCTAAGAGGGAAACTGATCGCTGCAGCTCCGGAGGCAACAGCTGCATACAATTCCAACTGCTTAAGGCCTCCATCTTTCTCGCCGCAAAACGTTATTGACGTCAATGTTGAGGGGACCGCCGCACAAGCGCTTATCGACACAGGGGCCGCCGTTTCCATAATCTGTGAGACCTTATGCCGCAAGTTGAAAAAGGTGACGACGCCTCTTTCGGGCCTGATGCTCCACACGGCCAACTCGCAGTGCATAGAAACTACAGCTGTGTGCACTGCACGTGTCGTTATCCAAGGTGAACTTATGCCATGGAATGTTTTGTGCTGGCATCCTGCTCCCAGATTGATTGATTTGTGGGGTTTAACGTCCCAAAACCACCATATGATTATGAGAGACGCCGTAGTGGAGGGCTCCGGAAATTTCGACCACCTGGGTTCTTTAACGTGCGCCCGAATCTGAGCACACGGGCCTACAACATTTCCGCCTCCATCGGCAATGCAGCCGCCGCAGCCGGGAATCGAACCCGCGACCTGCGGGTCAGCAGCCGAGTACCGTAGCCACTAGACCACCGTGGTGGGGTGGCATCCTGCTCCTACGAAGTCATTCTTGGATGGGACTTTCTTTCGCGTCATCGGGCCATCATAGATTGCTCACGTGCAGAGGTTGCCTTTAACCGCTGCCAACCTTTTGTTTGGTGGATTCTCTTTCTGAATCTTACAAACTTGTAGTTGTTGCAGACACGGAAATAGCACCGAGAACATCCGCCCTTGTAGCCCTGACCTGTACGGCCGCTCCTGCCGGAACTGTTTTGTTCACTCCGTCTGACGTATTTACCCGCCGCCGTAGCCTACACCTGCCGTTTGCCGTACTCACCGTGAAATCCGGTGCTACCACCATGCTCGTCGCGAACTAGCTGTCGTCGCCAGTTACCTTACTTCGCGGAGAATGTTTGGGTAACATACAAGACGTTGACCTCTTGCGCCCTCTAGAGTTCGCCGAACACGCACTGACCTCCAGCTCAATGCTATGACGCCACCTGTGGCACACAGCCCGCGCCGGACTCATTCCAGCCCTCTGTTGCCGCTGAGCTATCGCCGACACAAAGAAGGGAACTCTTGTCTCTTCTTCGAGAGTTCCGTTCTGCCTTTGATTGCGCTCAACCATCTTTGGGTCGCACAGCGAACATCACGCATCACACTGACACCGGTACTCATGCTCCCTTACGCCAAGGACCATATAGAGTTTCAGCGGAAGAGCGCCGTATTATCAACGAACTAGTCGACGATATGCTCAAGCGTAGTGTCATCCAGCCATCGAAGAGCCCTTGGTCGTCCCCTGTTGTACTTGTGCGCAAAAAGGATGGGTCTATCTGATTCTGTGTCGACTACCACCAGCTCAATAAGATAATCGGAAGGATGTGTACCCGTTGCCACGCATCGACGACGCTCTCGATTGCTTGCAAGTGGCCGAATATTTCTCCTCTTTAGACTTACGCTCAGGATATTGGCAAGTTCCATTGGCTGATCCTGACCGATCGAAGACTGCATTTGTAACACCTGATGGGCTGTATGAGTTCAACGTCATGCTGTTTGGACTCTGCAATGCCCCAGCTACCTTCGAACGGATGATGGACACCATCCTTCGCGGCTACAAGTGGAACACGTGCCTTTGCTACCTAGACGACATCGTCGTTTTTTCTCGCGACTTTTCGACTCACCTTGTTCGTCTTCGTGCTATTCTCACGTGTTCACCTCTGCTGGCCTGCAACACAAAAAGTGCCATTTTGCCGCACGTCAGCTCACTATACTGGGGTCACGTCGTCTGCAAAGGGGTGTTCTCCCGGATCCGGCGAAACTCCGCGCCGTGGCCGACTATCCGAAGCCCAATTCCATCAAGACGCTTCGAAGTTTTATCAGCCTGTGCTCATACTTTCGTCGATTTGTGCGCAACTTCTCTTCCATCATCGCGCCTCTCACCAACCTGTTGACAACTTCCAAAGGCATTTCTGCTTGGTCAAAAGAGTGCGACGAATCCTTCACCGCGCTTCGGCGGTTATTACTATCACCTCCATATAACGTCATTTTGACCCTGATGAGCCTACGGAGGTCCACACGACGCCAGTGGTGTCGGTCTTGGTGCTGTATTGGCTCAACAAAACCAGGGTACCAAGAATACGTGGTCGCTTACGCGAGTCGAACACTCAAGAAAGCCGAGTGTAATTATTCCGTCACAGAGAAAGAGTGCCTCGCAATTGTCTGGGCTTTGACGAAGTTCCGCCCATACTTTTATGGCCGCCCTTTCGAAGTCGTCACGGACCACCACGCTCTATGCTGGCTATCATCGCTCAAAGACCCGTCGGGGCACCTTGGTCGTTGGGCGCTTCGCCTACAGGAATAGGACATTCGTTGTATACTGATCCGGCCGCAAGCACTCCGACGCTGATGCGCTATCTCGCTCGCCGCTACCGGCTGACCCAGCCTCCTCGTCACCTTCCTCAGCTGTCATAACACCAATCGACTTCACAGATATGGCATCGGAACAACGCAAAGATGTGTGGATTTCCCAACTCCTCGCCTTTCTGACTGATCCGTTAGCTAATTTGGTCTCAAGAACTATCCGCCATCAAGCCACACATTTGCTATTCGAGACGACCTACTCTATCGGCGGAATTACACGTCTGAAGGCCGGAGGTGGCTGTTAGTGATACCCAACCACATGCGCTCGGAAATCTGTACTGCTTTCCACAACGACCCGCAAAGCGCTCACGCTGGCGCTCTCAAAACGTACAACCGTCTACGTCAGCGGTACTACTGGCGCGGCATGTACACATTTGTCCGCAAGTACGTACGTGCTTGTACTGCATGCCAGCGACGTAAAGTCCCACCTCAATGCCCTGCCGGTACGCTTCAGCCTCTGCCTTGTCCAGCGCGTCTGTTTGAGCGCGTCGGTATCGACTTATACGGACCACTTCCCACGTCGTCTTCTGGAAATAGGTGGATAATTGTCAGCGTGGACCACCTCACGCGTTACGTGAGACGGCAGCACTACCCGCAGCAACCGCGAGGGAAGTTGCGTTTTTTCATCTTGCGCAACCTTGTTCTTCGCCATGGTTCCCCGCGAACTTTTGAGCGACCGGGGGCGTGTCTTCTTGTCTGACGCCATTCAAGCGTCGCTCGCTCAGTGCAACATGGCTCATCGCATGACGACAGCATATCACCCGCAGACAATGGCCTCAAGAACGATTTAATCGCACTCTCGGTAATATGTTGACGATGTACACAGCTTCCGACCAGACCAATTGGGACACTGTCCTTCCAGTCGTCACGTATGCGTATAACCCGCTACGCACGCGACAACAGGGTTCTCCCCTTTCTTCTGTTGTACGGACGCGAACCATCGTGCACGCTGGACACTATCCTCCCATACACGCCCGACGCTCTGAGTACACTGTGATCTTGATGTTGCCAGGTACGCAGAAGATTGCAGACGATTAGCCCGTTCACTGACAACCGAGGACCAAGGCCACCAGAAGCTACGGCATGACACCGACCAACATTTCTCTACTTTCACGACTGGTGCTCTCGTGTGGCTCTGGATTCCACCGAGCACTCCTGGCTATTCGTCGAAATTACTGGCACGATACCATGGCCCTACCGCATTCTCGCCCTTACGTCACCAGTCAATTATGAGATTGAGCCTTTGACACAGTTTCATGACTTACGCCGTCGTGGCCGAGAAATTGTGCATGTGAGTCACCTAAAGCCGTATTACGACCCCGCTATAGTGACTGCGCTTTAAGTTGCCAGGTTGGCTACGCTATTCACCGGGCCAATGTAGTGAACTATGCAAACGACGACGAAGCAGCAAGAAACGGCAAGCCACAGCGTTGGTGCACGCGCGCGACGACCCAGCTTGCGTTTGTTTTTTGTATTTTCGGCCTGTTGGCGTTCCTCGCTCTTGTGGCGTTCCTCGGCCTTCCAGTAGGTCTGTACGTAAATAACTGCATGACAATACAGATATATATAGATATTATATATATATATAATATATATATATATTATAATATATATATATATATTAATATTGTAGCGAAGCCTCCGAACGCTGAAATGGGTCGAACTCTTGAGTACCTTCTAGTGGGGCTACCCAACAAGGACGCCGCTCGCGCTGGAGCCCGTGCTTGGCTGTGACTGTCGCCATTACATATTCTCGCTCGTTTGCCGGCTAGTAACGCCTTAACAATTTGGTGGAGAGTGCTGCGATCCCTGTCTATGCCTTTGGAGCTACGATCACGTACCCTGCCATCTACTATGTACCACGACGCTTCTCAGCAAACGCCTCCTCCAATGCCACCCCCTTGTCCCGGTGTCCCCAGAATCCGCGATCCACCCATCTTCACTGGCGCTGATGGCACTGACGTGGAGGACTGGCTCGCTATTTACGAGCGCGTGAGCGTCCCCAACAAATGGGACGAGGACGGCAAGCTGACCAACTTGGTATTCTACCTTACGGGTGTTGCCAGTTTGTGGTATAACAACCACGCGTCCGATTTTGCCACCTGGTCCGATTTCAAGACCGCAATCATCAACGTCTTCGGCCGCCCTGCTGTTCGCAAGCTGCAAGCCGAGCAGCGCTTGCGTGAACGTGCTCAGGAGGCTGGTGAGTCATTCACGAGCTATATTGAAGACGTCCTGGACCTATCCAACAAATCTAATCCCACCATGTCCGAGTCTGAAAGATCCGGAACATCATGAAAGGCATTGACGATGATGCCTTCACGATGCTGCTCGCCAAAAACCCCGGCACAGTGGCTGAGGTCATCACACTGTGCCAGAGCTACGAGGAGCTCCGCCGGCAGCGTTCGATGACCCGACGCTCCCCACCACGAGCTGCAACGCTTGCTGGCTTGGAGGCCAGTTGTGACCAAGTGGCGTTGATGGCAGAACTAAAGTCCTTCATCCGTGAGGAAATCGCACGTCAGTTCTCGCTCCTGCCCTTCGCCCACCAACCGACTGTTCAACAATCGCCTACTACCCTTCTCCCTCCCATCCGTCGAGCGATTGAACAGGAAATAGCGGAGGTAATGCCTGCGTACCACCCCCCACAGCCTCCGGCTCCTGCGCCCCTGAGTTACGCGCAAGTGGTCGCCAGGCCGCCCCAAGTCGTTCCAGCAACCGCCCCTCTGACTTACGCCGAAGCTGCCGCTCGACCTCCGTCCTTTGCAGCGGGTGTTCCCGCTACGTATGTTGACGTAACCCCTCAGCCTCAGCTTCAGTCCACCATGCAGCCACCGTTCCGTCCATCAGCCCTTGCGACGTGGGTGAGACCTACCCCGGTGAACAGATGGCGCACACCCGACAACCGGCCCATCTGCTTTGCGTGCGGTTACGCCGGTCACGTGGCCCGTTATTGCCATCGCGTACAGCCGGCTCCAATTTCTTCACCTGTTGCTGGCCAACTCAGCCGTCCTTATCGCGAAGAACCGCCGTCTATGCCACCTCGATCTCGCCCAGGTCCATCTCGACGATCGCCGTCTCCACGACGTCGTTCCCTGTCCCCCATGCGGCCAAGTGCGGCAGCTCATGAGCGGGAAAACTAGTCGTCGCAGTCCCCGAGGCAAGGACTGCGACGCTATCGCAATGTGAAAGCCCTCAGAGCAGCCCCTCGAATGTCATTGACGTGTTTGTGGACGGTGTTTGTGCATCGGCGCTTATTGACACTGGAGCTGCCGTATCAGTTATGGACGAAAAACTCTGCCGCTTACTTCGAAAAGTGACGACGCCACTTTCTGGGTTATCCCTCCGTACTGCAAGTTTGCACCGCATTTATCCTACAGCAGGGTGCACAGCTCGCGTTGTCATCCAGGACGTTCTGTATGTCGCCCAGTTCATCGTCATTCAGGCATGCTCTCATGACGTCATCCTGGGGTGGGACTTTCTCTCCCGCCATGACGCCGTCATCCATTGTGCCGCCGCCGAAATTGAGCTCTCACCCTTCTCGCATTTGACGCCAGAAGACAGTCCCCCGACACTGAGCAAGATTCTAACGAAAGACGATACAACAGTGCCTCCAAACTCGACGACGGCTGTGTCTGTCTACTGCGCTGGTCTCTCCGACACCATTGGACTTGTTTCGCCATCTGACCGCGCTTGCAGCAGGAGAGGGTTGCTAGTACCTTTCGCGACCGTGCAGGTCAACCAGGGCAACACTGCTATTTTTGTAACCAACCCGTCCCCGTATGCTGTTACCTTGCTTCGAGGGGAATGTCTCGGCAGAGTGGAACCAGTCGACGACGCACAAGTCCTGGACGTACCCGATGACACGCGCGGTCCCAGGTCGTGTACCATCAATGCTGTTTCCACTTCTGATTCGTCATCTGCTGATGTATTTGGCCCCTCCATCGCTGACAACCTTACGGCCGTACAGCGTTCCCAACTTCTGGACCTGTTGCAAGAATATCGTTCTTCTTTCGATGTCGGGCGAAGTTCTCTCGGTCGCACGTCCGTTGTTACGCATCGCATCGACACTGGTGCCCATCCACCTTTACGGCAACGTCCATATCGCGTGTCGCCTGCTGAACGTCGAGTAATTAATGATCAGGTTGACGATATGCTCCGACGCGATGTTATTCGGCCCTCGGACAGTCCATGGGCGTCTCCTGTTGTTCTTGTTGCGAAGAAAGACGGTTCTGTGCGGTTCTGTGTGGACTACAGACGGCTCAATAAGATCACTCGCAAGGATGTTTATCCACTGCCACGCATCGATGACGCGATTGACAGCCTTCATGGAGCCGATTTTTTTTCTTCTCTCGATCTGCGCTCGGGGTACTGGCAAGTACCCTTGGCTGACGACGCTCGACCAAAGACCGCCTTCATCACGCCAGACGGCTTGTACGAGTTCAACGTCATGCCGTTTGGTCTATGTAATGCACCTGCGACCTTTGAGCGCATGATGGACACCGTTCTGCGCAACTTGAAATGGTACACGTGCTTGTGTTACCTCGACGATGTCATTGTCTTTGCTCCGGATTTCTCCACGCATCTCCAACGTCTGAAAGAAGTTTTCGCACGTGTGAGCAATGCCGGCTTGCAACTAAATCTGAAAAAGTGCCGCTTTGCAGCACGGCAACTCACCATACTGGGGTACGTCGTGTCCAAAGACGGCATTCTTCCTGATCCTGCCAAGCTTCAGGCCGTGGCCGAATTCCCCAAACCTGCATCTGTCAAAGAACTGCGTAGTTTCGTGGGCCTGTGCTCCTACTTCCGACGCTTCATACGAAATTTTGCCACGATCATATCACCGCTGACGAAGCTCCTTGGAAGTAACGGGCCCTTCAATTCATGGTCATCCGAGTGCGACGACGCGTTCGCGAAGCTCCGCCATTTGTTGACGTCGCCTCCCATTCTACGCCACTACGACCCTACAGCCCCAACGGAGGTGCACACAGACGCCAGCGGCGTAGGCCTCGGCGCTGTCCTGGCGCAGCGAAAACCCGGATTCCCTGAATATGTCGTAGCATATGCAAGCCGTACGCTCACGAGAGCCGAGAAAAACTACACCGTCACGGAGAAAGAGTGCCTGGCGATCGTCTGGGCTCTTACAAAGTTTCGACCTTATTTGTATGGTCGCCCATTCGATGTCGTCACCGACCATCATGCACTATGCTGGCTTTCTTCATTGAAGGATCCCTCAGGCCGTCTCGCCCGTTGGGCTCTTCGCTTACAAGACTACGACATCCGCGTGCTGTACCGCAACGGACGCCAGCATGCTGACGCCGACGCCCTCTCGCGCTCCCCTCTGCCTGAAGGTGATGTGCTCTGCTCAGTATCCACGGCTGCTGTTTCTGCCATTGATGTTGACATCATCGCTACCGAACAGCGAAAGGATAATTGGATCGGCACGCTCATCGACATGCTCTCTGATCCATCCGCAACGCCATCCACGCGTGCCTTGCGTCGTCAAGCTCGCCATTTCACCATCCGTGACGGCCTTCTACACCGACGCAATTACGACGCCGACGGCCGGCAGTGGTTACTCGTGATACCCCGCAGTCTGCGGTCAGAAATATGTGAATCCTTCCATTCAGATCCGCAATGCGCGCACTCTGGGGTATTCAAGACCTACCATCGCATTCGACAACGCTACTTTTGGCGCGGCATGTACCGCTATGTGCAGCAGTTCGTTCGCTCTTGCCTCACTTGCCAACGCCGTAAACCGTCAGTCCACATGTCGCACGCCGGTCTGCAACCGTTACCTTGCCCTGACCGTCCCTTTGGGCGCGTAGGTATCGATTTGTACGGACCACTTCCTCTGACGTCGGCTGGTAACCGCTGGGCCATCGTTGCCGTTGATCATTTAACGCGATACGCCGAAACCGCCGCTCTCCCTGCGGCTACTGCGCGCGATGTTGCGTCCTTCCTGCTGCATCGATTTATACTGCGCCACGGACCACCCCAAGAGCTTCTCAGCGATCGAGGCCGTGTCTTCTTGTCGGAAGTCGTCGAAGCCATTCTGACGGAGTGCCATTCTGTCCACCGCAAAACTACTGCTTACCACCCACAGACGAATGGCCTCACCGAACGCTTTAACCGCACCCTCGGCGACATGCTTTCTATGTACGTCGCTGCCAACCACACTAATTGGGATAATATACTGCCCTTCGTCACCTACGCCTACAACACCGCCCCTCAGAGCACGACTGGTTTTTCACCTTTCTACTTGCTGTACGGAAGGCACCCGTCGCACACCATGGACACGATACTCCCGTACACGCCGGATCCATCTGAGTGTACACCGATTTCCGAGACAGCCAGGCTTGCTCAAGAGTGTCGCGAGCTTGCGAAGACTTTTACAACGCAAGAGCAAGAGCGGCAGAAGAGTATTCGTGATGGCTCCACCACTTCTGAGCCCACGTTCCTTCCTGGTGCGCTTGTATGGCTCTCGATCCCGACATCTGCAGCTGGCCCCTCTTCCAAGCTACGTCCAAAATACGAAGGCCCCTACCGTGTCATCGAGCGCACCTCACCCGTCAACTATCTCATCGAACCCGTTGAACAATCTTCGGACATGCGCCGCCGTGGGCGAGACATCGTCAACGTGGAGCGCCTGAAGGCTTATTATGACCCGCTCATAGTAACGAGCTGTTAGGTCGCCAGGCGGCTCCCTCTTCGACCCCGGGGTAATTGTAGCGAAGCCTCCGAACGCTGAAATGGGTCGAACTCTTGAGTACCTTCTAGTGGGGCTACCCAACAAGGACGCCGCTCGCGCTGGGAGCCCGTGCTTGGCTGTGACTGTCGCCATTACATATTCTCGCTCGTTGCCGGCTAGTAAACGCCTTAACAATATATAATATAATATATATATATATATATATATATATATTATATATATATATATATATATATATATATATATATATATATAGGGGTACAAAGATAGGCCCTACATACGCAAACATCTTCATGGGAGTGCTCGAAGAATCGTTTTTTTAAGAGTGTGCCACTAAAGCCTAAGCATTTCAAACGCTACATCGATGACATATTTTTTATTTGGACACATGGTGAAACAGAACTTCTAAACTTTATAGCGAAATTCAACCAGGTACATCCCGCTATAACGTTCTCCCTACTTACTCGCCCTTGTCTGTAGCCTTTCTCGACGTCAGGATTACCATTTCCCATGGACGCCTAATTACGAAGCTTTTTAAAAAGCCAACCGATAATCACCAGTTTCTTCATTTTGAAAGTAGCCACGTGCGCCATTGGAAGACTGGAATTCCATATAGCCGGCACAGCGCTTTAGGCGCATATGCTCTGAAGATCAAGATTTCAATTCTTGCTGCCAAGATCTGAAAAAGAAGCTTCTTAAGCGAAAATATCCAGAAAAAATTATTGACGACGCGATACACCGAGCCAGAGGACGCGATCGAATGGACTGTTTAAAAGGTAGCATAAAAAGCAACGGGCTTCAGTCAGCCAATTTAGTACTAACACACTCGCGTCCTGCCCAAAGTTCAAGGTATACTGCGTAACCATTACAACATCCTCACCCAAAGCGACAGACTAAAAGCGGTCTTTCCTGAGCCCCCTCGAGTAGTGTATAGGCGCTCAAAAACATAGGTACATCCTGACGTCATCTAAAATTGCTACTACTAACTGTACTGGTTGTAGCCGCTGCAACAAACCCCGTTGCAAGTTTGTCCTATATAGAACCGTCATTAACAGCCACCAGCACATCTAACCAATTCATTTTCACAATTAGGGGAAGCTTTAATTGTGATTCATCTAATGTAGTGTATTACTTGAGTGTGTGCACCTGCCATATGCAATACATAGGCCACACTAAAACCCATTCAGAATACGTTTCAACAATTACAGATCGCATGCTAAAACCCAACCAAACCTTCCTTTATCAAAGCGTGTGAACATGCCGGCCACTCATTAAGTAACCTCAAAGTCACGATACTAGAATCGGGATTCCGCACCAGCCTTGATCGTGAACTGCGTGAATCATATCTCATTCATAATTTAACACTGTGTCAGCAGGAATCAACGAAAACAAAGGAAAACTGATCTGTCTTTCACTAGATTAAGAGCGATGCACTGGTTTCAAATTGTACCACCTAAATCACGCCTTCTATGTCTGCCATTTTTGTTTTTATTTTTTATTTATCTTCAATCATTTCACAGTTGCTTCCATTATACGTTCACATATCACTAAGATGTTCTTATGCTGCCAAGCAATGTCATTGCACATCTACATCTCTTAACTTCGTATAAGCATGGTACCACGTCACAGTACATGTAAGGAAATCTTTAACTATGTCTTTAGTATGTATGTACCCTTCTGGTTTTCGTATTTTTTGTATTTTTTTTCTTTTTTCTGAAGCACTTGACATTTTAAGATGCGCATTGTAATGCTAACCAGAGCAGATGGCACTGATCTGTTATGAAAGGAGCTTTTAAAGCCATGCATGAACTGTTATCACATTACTCTGACGAAGGCTGGTCCACTAGCTGAAAACGTTTAGTAAAGACGCTTCCACGAAAGTTTCGTCGTCTCTTTCTTGCCTACAATACGTCGGGTCCAGCGTGAATGACGTTCAAAGAATCTGGTATATATATATATATATAATATATATAGATATATATATATATATATATTAATAATATATATATTATATATATATATGACGTTCAAATGAAGTTCAAAGAATCTGGTATATATATATATTATATATATATATATATTATATATATAATATATATATATAATATATATATTATATCTATATGACGTTCAAATGACGTTCAAAGAATCTGGTATATATTATATATATATATATATATATATATATATATATAGATATATATATATATATTATATATATATATATATATATTCATCACGTAGGAACCACTTATAAACGACCATGAAAAAAGTGAGAGATAAACTATTTTCAATACGGCAGCATATTGTTTGCCATTGGTTCTTCGGCATTTAAAATTGTGTGTGTGCCATAAAATCGCCTGCCTCTTGCATGAAGTCAGGAATCTGCGAATATCGCGGTGTTCATTACAGCGCATGCACATGAAACAGGGCACTCACGCACTGAACAATACCTAAAACGTTTTGGGGTAGTCGGAGAGCATATTCGTTTAAATATTTCAAATTAAGTAGCCGCCGTTCACATCATCAACGGTTACTTATAGCAGCTTCCTAAATGAAATAACATGAGCATAATAAATATTTTCACTTGCATCATAAAGGCGTTTAGTAGTTTTTGCGTGCACACATCTCTGTGAGCTCGTCCTTGTGGAGAGAGAAGAGAGAGAGGAAAATAGACAGAGCTGCACGTGCGTGCTTCTATAAGTTGTATTTTCAGCTGCAAAAGACCATTCGAGTTGAGTGAAAACCTACTCGCCTGACTTTCAATTAAGCCTCCATAGTGCTAAAAACAGTACTCTATCACCTTCTCCTTGGTCCGGTGGCTCAAGTTAAAGGACAATCTTAAAAGCTGAGATTCCCACTGTGCTCGAGTCCACTGCTTTGTTCGTCGCCACTTTGCAAGCTGCCACCATCGCTCCAAGTTACCATAAGCAGGCTGATCAGGTATATCGGAGACTAAAGCGGAAACCCCTTTTTGGTGCTTCCAGATAACACTAGAACATTAAAAAAAGATTCGTAACATTAATCAGCTCACAGCACTCAGCAGCTTCGACAAGGCAGCGTTTATAATTTCCGATCAAAGAAAAAAATTTTCCTGAAGCAGCAGACAATTTCACCAGTCAATAAAAAGTTTGCCCGTTCGCATTCGTAATTGCATCAGCCAGTCGCAGTAGAACGAAAGCGGGGACAAGTTATGCAATGTTATTGGCCCCTGTTCAGCGCTGGCCTGCTCTGCAATGCTACAGCACAAGACACGAAAGCGCCGCTTAGGCGGCCCGCACCGCAAGAGCCTACAAGGAAAATTGTCACAACTACAATGTTGGAGAAATGTCACTATGTCGTAATATTCCCTCGTAATAACATAATTCAGTGAATACTGTGGTGAAGGAAAACTTCGCCTCAATTGTTGCTTTCCCCGGCGTGCAGCGAACAGTCACCACTGTTGAAGGGGGAGGGCTCAGCCTTCTAACTTTTTTCAGTGGGGGGATCGCGCCCCCCTTTCCCTCCAGGGCTGGTACGCCTATGCACAGATGGCACAACCATCATTTGCAGCATCCTACACAAGCCACATGCTTCCTTGGAATTCTCCACTTCCTCCTTCTCTGAGAAGGCACTGGGTTCAGGTAGTTGGTATTGATCCATAACAATAGTAAGCGCTAAATGCGTGTATGTAAGACGAGCTAACCTCTTGTCCTGTGTCCTTCACTCGTGTCACGTACGTGCATTTAGCGCTTACAAAAGTTACAGATCCTCTTCTTTGTTCATTACACCTCCTCCTCCTTTCTGAACTCATGAAGTATCAAGTGTCTGCCCCTCCGACTCTGCACATAGGCCGCTACCCCACCTGAATCTCCATTATGCATTCCTGCCTCTATGTAGCCCTACCTATTATTGTACTTCAACGCTTATTCAACTCGGCAAACTTCCATTAAAGAGACCCTGAAACGGTTTTTTGAAGTTTTGTCAGCATTCAGGTTAGAGCATCATGAAACCATTCACACCATAAATTGAACGACACGCAGTGTACCAAGACCTACAGACAATTATATCATGCTCTTTTTCTCACCTATGCCTGACTGCCGCAACTCATGAGGCACGCTGGCAATCGCAGAGGTCTCATGAGTGCGCTCGCCGTTTTGAGCTTTTACCAGTCTAGAGCTCCGAGATGGCACACCGACAGGTTGCGTGCAGTCTTGGAGGCCATCACGCAGTGCACCTGGCAGCACGCACGTCGTCTGGCAACAGAAACAAAGACCACGAAGTAAGTAGTTGATAGCTGCTCCGACAGGTGCTGCCACCCTACCAGTCGATCTTACTTCTGCACATTCTACAGCCCATGACAGCCAATCAGATAAGCACCATGTTGAGTGCGCTGACATGCTCTGGGAAGCATGTCGCTCTATAAATGGGTAGTTTAAAAGGCATTCGGCCTATAGTTGCAACAATCTGCACTGATTTCCAGCGATTGGCGGCTTTAAAGCGTAGTAATAAATTACACTGTTTACGCAGAGTGGTCAAATCGGTCTCTAAATAGCCCTTGAGACTTAATCTACAGCCCAATGTGTTTGTACAAAATCACCAAAACTGTTCCAGGTTCCTTTTAACAAAAGCCCGGTGTTTTATCGGCCCCTAATATAAGTCATAGCAAGACAAACCAGTACAAAGTGCCCAGCTATAATCCATCGTCATCAACAACTACAGCATTTAAAAAATTCACAGCTACACAAGAGCGTGATTTGCTTAACAGACACATAGTAGGTACTTTGCGGTCGCAATCGCAATTGGCACCCTGGGAGAGTTTACAACGACCAATATTCTACAATGTGCACAAATTTTCCATCCTTCACAGCATGGGTCACGTGCTCATAAAAAAAATGAATGGCAAGCAAATGTGAATACTGTATGTATGTAAATGTGATACAGTATGTACAGTAAGTGATAATACAGTATTTATACAAATGGGTGCTGCTAATTCTATCACACTGCACTCGAGTATTCTCGATGTTCTTGACAGTAATGTTCAGGCTCGTAATATACTCCAACAATTTAGTTCTAATGGAGGCGGAAATGTTGTAGGCCCGTGTGCTCAGATTTGGGTGCACGTAAAGAACCCCAGGTGGTCGAAATTTCCGGAGCCCTCCACTACGGCGTCTCTCATAATCATATAGTGGTTTTGGGACGTTAAACCCCACATATCAATCAACAATTTAGTTCTATGAAGTATGAAGTTCAGCTTCATGGCATGATGCAATTGTAGCCACGCTACACATGGCTTGTCTTTCATGTATTGTAGCTTAAACCTTACTGTATGTGCTGATGGACTACGGGGCACCACTTCGCATCTGCTTTTAAATTCGTAGGATTGCATGCATTCACAGTTTCAAATTGCTTGTAGCACTTGGACTATGCTTTTTTTTCAGACGTGGTTACTAACACGTGTACTGATTCTTTGTGTTCACTGTTTCTGCGTTTCGCTAAAACTTTACTGTTGCACGCTTTCACTGATAGCAAGCCATACCTTCGTGTACCGCAACATTCTTAAACGTAGTCCATCATTTTAACACCCATTCTAACAAAGACGAGCTGAGCTCATCAGCACAGTTATACGTCTTTTAGTGAAACAAGTAGGGCTCATCTACACTGAAAGAAGTGTTTGGGATGCCACAATTAAGCTACTCCGAATAAGTAATCTCAGTTCTTTGTGGTTCAGTTTAAACAAATAGTGCAATGAAAAGCTTTCAAATACGCTGAAAGCGTGTATTTTCATAAAGATAAAAATGAGTTATGTCAACTGCAAAATATAAATAGCTGCAGCTCTGTTTAGAAAAGAGGAATAAGAAAACTCATGCTTGCCTGAACATTGTGAAATGACAAATTTCAGTTGTGCTGAGAGTTGGCTCCAGCTACACAGAATAGCCTTTTTTTCTCTAAGCTTTATGATTAAAATTATCAACGCTTTTTAACGTATACCAGCAGTGGATGCTAGTAGATGTGCACAAACCCCCACAGGCTTCATTAACTGGATCGCTTGTTCCTGCACATTATTTTTTAAAATTTCAGTTGGACATCTTGTGCATCGAAGCCTGGAGACGTTAATGCACTTTCCATGGTGCAATGGATAGAAATCAATTCTCTGCACATTCACAAAAAATTGCTCGATGGGGGCGAAGAGCAAGAGCACCAGTGTATTATTGTGAGCAGTATGAGAGAGAACACAAGTGGATAGGAATGGCTGTCGCCGCATTATGCTTCATTATCACATTAACTTTACAAGCACCTAGTGATGCAATCAGTTACTGTTTTTATCAGCACTAGCAAGATGGCAGTGGCAACTCTTAGTAGAACTATGATGATCTTTGTTAGAATGGAGAACATAGCACACGATAAAAACAGCAAAACGAGAAATGAAGCGTGGCACGAGGATCTTTGAGCTTTTTTCACTGGAATAAATGCAAGCGTTGAAACGCACTGCTTTATCTCTCCAGATCTATTCGTCCATAAAACCCGTTGATCTACGAACAATGTCTTCAGATTTTACACCCTTTTCAGTGTTTCCATCAGCTGCTGCCATGAACCATGCAACAGTGTGTTCGAGGCTGTTGGCCATGCACTCCCGTGTTTCCTGCCATAATGTTCATAATATTATTATTTCAGGTTGATGTTATAGAACACAAAGAGAATAATCCACAATATTCCTTTACAGTACGTAATTAACATAGTATGGCATTTGAGCGTAATGTCCAGGGTGATATGCTGGTTTACTGGGCTTAGATTTGTTCGACAAAGGCTTCATTTATACTTTAAAAGTTCGGAGGCTGCAGTGTTTGCAATCAGAACTTAATGAAAGTGTAAAACTTCCATGAAACGACCATCCAGATTGGGCTCCTTCATGACTGTGATCATCCAAACACACCTGATGTTGTTTTCAAAATAAGGGCAGTAGCCCAGCTATTCGAGTGACTTCATTCGATGCTTACACACACATAGCTTTCTACCAGAGCACAAAGACATGTAAAACATCCAAATAAACTTTACAGTCCTCATCAAATATGTGTTCACTAGTCATCTGCTCTCACAAATGCCTGTGCTAAAAACCAACACATTTAGGCATCAGCAAGAACCAAGAAGTTATGATTCTTTAGTGTGCGAAATGTTCCAGTCTGAACACAAAACATACGCTGCATATTGTCCAATTGCATAACGTCCATGTATACAAAATGAAGGCACCCAAGATTCAAGTTAAAACACTCCTACAAGTAGTGTATGGACCTGTCAGCACATGCAAATTAAGCCACTTTGCATTGCATCTCACCAAGAGATGTACTTGAAGCCCACAGGTAACTAACTTTTCAAACAATAGTATGTGGGAGAAGTAGATGAATCAAGTTTTATAGTTTGATCAAGAAGAGCACATGACTGATTACCTGCATAGTTTAATTAGAAATGCAAACACATTGCACGATGCATTACACCTTAAACAGCACCTAAAGCTGCTGCAACTCACTGCAGGTATACGTCAAAGGACACTATGGGTCCCTCGAAAGCTATGCTGTCTCCATACAGCAAAATAAAGAGCAATATAGCTCAGAAACAATAAAACATGCATGACAGCGATGAAGAGGAAATGAAACTAATGCATTTCATGGCGTACTCTGGACACCAAACGCAGGAATCCATACGTTCCACGTTTGTGTTCAATGAGCATGAGTCATATGTAGATTTCACCTGCATGGGATCACTTGAGAAGTTAACAATTGCATGAAACGCACACAATCGACAGCACCTGACACCCACGTACAAAGCTCCCTTTGTGCCTTTCCATGGTGATATTACATCCAAAACTAGCACTGATTTGCTGTCTTTCGATAAATAATTTCACAAATGCTGAATAACTCTGGTACTAAATCATGATACCATCTATATTAGCTCTTTTATACAGATGGCGATTACGCTTCAGCTCATGCTCAGTCACTTCATGTGTGCATCATGTTTCAAGTCGAAGGCACCCGAAGACGTCTATTGTCAGTGCCCTTTCCTAAGCCTATGAGCGTTCCGGAGCCCTCCACTACGGCGTCTCTCATAATCATATAGTGGTTTTGGGACGTTAAACCCCACATATCAATCAAGCCTATGAGCGACAGCGCAAAATAGCTCATGAGAATATTTACTGGCATGAGTAGTTTCAGGACACGGTATCCCGCACCAGGTGCAAACAAATTGGTAATCAAAACGTGCTGGAAGGAGCCTCCAAGAAAACTGTTTGATTATTATGGGTTCATTTTGTTTGCAATAAATAAAATGTTCATGGCAAAAGATATGCCAATAACAATAGAATGAGCAAAAGCTAATCTGCAAGGTACTGGACAGCTACAATTTCGGCAACTCGGTTGGCTTTTGTAACTATCATCATAACTTTCATGAAAGTTTGACATAATTTGTTGTGAGAGTTGTACGTTAACAGATTGTATATTGAACACAGCATTTTGGTTAGTTATACTGTATTTTCTCTTATTTGCATATAGCCTTCGATTATAACATGAAAATTTGTAGGGAACCGCAGCATTTTTTTTCACTTTATTATCAACAAGCTTTCTTTGTGGTTGGGGAACATAACGAATACTTTAGCATCACGACTTACCTCATGTGAAATTTTCTGTGTGTATTATTTTCACACGCTAGACATAAACGCTACGTGAAGTTGTCATTTATGATTCCAACATTCTTGCACATAACTAATACAGCACTGTATGAAAGCAAAGCGTGCAAGTGCAGAGAAGAACTCGAAACAAACCATACGCGAGCTAGACAGCAAATTCAAGCTTGATAGAATTCCTGTATCGAGATGCCAGATACACAATGAAGCTCCACTGACAGCACCCATGCACGGCACATTTCAGCGAACACACGCCACAATGACTTTTGCATCTAGCACCGCTGCAGAACATCGCATACCCCGACCGGTATCTCGTGAGCAAACTTAGTCAACGGGGGAAACGATCAAGAACTTCAGACACGACGTGGTCACCCATCATATTGCCAGCGGAAAAGCAGCGCACACACCGCAGAACGTGTCGAATGACGCCGATAAAGTTTATCGCCGCAGATTGTGTCATCACCCAGTACTTCACGAATGAACCACAAACACGGCGCACATACAAATCACGAACACTGCTCGCCGCGATCGAATACTTCTGACGACAAGTATGTGATGACAAGTATGTGGATGTTGACGTTACGGTTCCTAAGTCAAAGCGAACGATGGCAAAAACACACAAAATCGGCGGTCTCCGAACCTCGCGTAAACACGCCGAGAGAACCCGACTCTCCGTCGGGTTCCCTCAGTGATCGCAGCCAGTGAGGAGGGCAGGAAGGTTGCGCCGGCTTGCTGCCTTTCGCTGAATATATCCGCGGATGCTCATTAACTCTAGTGGTAATGGAAATAACGCCCAAGTAAGCTTCTTTTACGCGGTTGCCGACTAGGCCTTGCCACTCGCTTCGTCCTTTAGCCGAGCACCATGTTTCACGACCGGCTCCGGCTTGCATGATGACGTCATGGGACACCAGTCTTTTCTAGCCAATCAGCAACCTAGAGAGCTTGTGGGCTCGTCCCTTCCGGCCGAAGCCGAATAGTTGTCGGTGTATCTAGAACGGTCGAAAACCGGGCCCGCACAGAAAAAAAACGGAGCGGAACCGGGCGTGCGGCCGTACCGTGGTTTGGCCTTAAGTGGAAAGTCGGATTACTGGAAGACACAGTGACACCCATAGCGGCGTATAGGGCATCAGCCGTCAATCAACTGGCAAGCGGTTAAGCGCGTCGGCATTTATACATGTGCAGTCGAATATTACCGCGCGTATGTGCCAGTGGTGGCGAGAACGAAGCAGCGCGAGTGTTGATGACGGAGAGCAAAAGACGAAAAAGTCGTTGCAGTCTTTTCCCTGCGATCGATAAAGCGTATTTGTTCGAGGCGGGTTTGCTCTTCGATCTCGCGTCGTCACACTGGTGGAGGTGCTGGGTAGTCTTCATGCTCGGCACCCCTTCGCGGACCCGACATTCGAGCCCGGAATCGCTACCACCCGTCGACACACCAGTCCACCGTTTCAGTCGCCGACTGCGAAGCCTGGCTCCCGAGCTCAATCCCTTGCCAGAAACCGCCAGCAATCGCTTGCCGCCTTCAGCCACCATGACTAATGCAGCTCCATCGCACATGACACTACAGAATCCCATGATTCCTTACAGCTTTCATGGTGAGATCTGTGAAGACGCACAAGACTCGCTGGATCAGTTCGAACGCTGCGCGAAGTAGAACTAGTGAGCCACCCCAGAATACAAGCTCGCGAATGTGTACTTCCATCTGAAAGATAGCGCCCAGACGTGGTGCATCAACAGGAAAGAAGCTTGGCTATGTGAGGCGACTTCCGCAACCAGCTGATCGACACCGTTACGAGTCTCGACAGAAAAAAAGAATGCGCAACGTCTTGGAAGCTCGAATTGAAAAACCAAATGAGAGCATTGCTATGTTCGCGGAGGACATGACCAGTCTTTTCGGCAGGACAGATCCCAAGATGCGAAAGACAGGAAGCTGCGGTATCTAATGCGAGGCGTGAAGGAGCAACTGTTTGCTGGGCTAGTGAGAAATCCACCAACCACAGTAGATGAGTTCACGAAAGAAGCCCTACAGCTACTGAATGGGCCCTACAGCAATGGTACCGCCAGCAGAACCCGGTCCACTTTCGAGCAAATAGTCCCGTTACGACTGCGGTGAGCTTCTGCGACAACAACAGGCCTCTGCGGTAGGTCATCCGAGAGATTTTGAGGGAGGAGATTCGGCAACTTGGCTTAATTCTAACAACCTAACCAATGCCGGCATTGTCCTTTGTCGCTGATGTCCGGGATGAGGTCCGTCAGGCTCTCTCTTCATCCGGTTATGATGATGTGCGACGACATTTTACTTATGCTGATGCAGTCCGACGCCCCGTCGTCGCGCCTTCGGCACAGTGGACTACAATGACTGGACCACTACCAACCCTGCAAACACAGCCGCTCTCTGCGCTGACGACTTTCGTAACCACACCAATCTCGCCAACAGACGAATGTCGCTTAGCCAAAATGCTAAGCCCACAACGTGGTTCAATAGTGGGTCCCCACTTACCTACCAGCGTCGGAAAACCGATTTGTGGTGTACCGCTGACCTTCGACCGGTATGCTTTCATTGTGGCGAAGCTGGGGACGTTTACAGAGTTTGCCGTTATCGCGACGCTCAGTACTCGATGCTTCCTCGGTACCATGATTACCCTACGTACGACGATCGACGCACGTACAACGACACTCCTATGAACACACCGCCGCAGAATCTAATGAAGCCCGGGTCACGTTCTCCATCTCCTGCACGGGGCACTTCACCTAATCGTCGCAGTTTTGCCGACGTCACTAGGGGCAGGTCCCCAAGCCCGCAACGGTGAAACTAGACGCAGCGACCTCGGGGGGTGGGGTTGCCAATGATCGAATTTCCGAACAGCCCCCATTGCAGACATATGACAGCTCGAAGCCACCGATGCCAAAGAAGACGACAGCAACGACTAATCCGACGAATAGAACAACTGCCGACGTCAGTGACGTTATCAGCGCTGACCTCGTCGTTCCCATTGACGAGCACCAAGTGACGGCTCTTGTTGACACCGGCTCCCACTTTTCTATAATAAGCCTGCAGCTAGCCGACAGACTAAGGAAGGTGAAGATGCCATGGCACGGACCCAATATAACAACTGCAGGAGGTCAGTTGATGACACCGGTTGGAAAGTGCCCGGCCCGACTCTTCATCGTGGTTTCACCTTTGTCGCCACCCTCGTCTTTCTTCACGAGTGCTGTAAAGAGCTCATATTGGGAATGGATTTTTTGCGCGAATACGGGGCTGTTTTGACATCCGTGACAGAAGCGTAACGTTCGTTACAAGCTTGGAGACTGCTACAGATGAGGAACACCAGCCACCTCGCTTCCGTATTGCCGATGACGACGTCATAACTGCATACCACCATGGAGTTGTTCTCTCGTATCCGTGCACTGTGACATCTTACAAAACGGCACTGGCATCGTTGAACACATCTGAACACATCAAGGATCTCGCATTCACTAGCGGCATTTCTGTTTTCAGGGCTGTCATCATTGTTATTGACGGATGCGCTGAACTCTTGTTGACAAATTTCAGTAGACAACACCGACACTTAGTTAAAGGCAGGGCTATTGCTTATTTCGATGAACTCTCCCAAACAGAAGATTGTCATTTAGTAGAGGAAGCAGCAGCGTGTACTATCACTACACCGACACCTGTCGACGTTGGTCCAACGTTATCTCCCAGTGAGCGAGACCGCCTTCTTACGCTGATCAACATGTTCCACGGCTACTTCTCATCCACATCAAGAGTTGGTCAAACGGAACTGACGAAAAACCGCATCAACATGGGTTCCGACGCCAGACCCATCCGGCAAAATCCTCATCGAGTCACCCCAAAGGAGCGTGAGGCAATTCAAAAACAGGTGAAAACGATGCTAGAAGATGGTGTTATTCGGCCATCTAACACTTCTTGAGCATCACCTGTAGTACTCGTCAAAAAGAAGGATGGAAGCTTGTGTTTCTGCGTGGACTACCGGAAGCTCAATCAGATTACAAAGAAGGACGTCTACCCTCTGCCGCGTATTGATGATACGTTCGATAGACTATGAAACGCACGCTACTTTTCGTCCATGTACTTGAAAAGCGGCTACTGGCAAATTGAAGTGGATGAGAGAGATCGTTAGAAGACCGCCTTTGTTACGCCCGATGGACTTTATGAACTTCAGGTTCTTCCTTTCGGTTTGTGTTCGGCGCCAGCAACAGTCCAGCGTCTCATGGACACAGTTCTGTCGGGACTTAAGTGGCAAACTTGCTTGGTGTACCTCGACGACGTGATTGTCTTTTCGGCGACTTTCGAGGAACACTTATGAAGGCTCGAAGCAGTTTTTGAAGTAATACGCTTGGCCGATCTTACTCTAAAACCTGAAACATGCCACTTCGGCTTCCACGAACTTCAATTCCTCGGTCACGTTGTGAGCAGCCAAGGCATCCGACCCGACCCGGATAAAATTGCCGCTGTGGCAAACTTCCCGACGCCATCAGACAAAAAATTAGTACGACGTTTTTTGGGACTCTGTGCCTATTACCGGCGGTTTATTGCTAGTTTCGCGCATTGCATGACCATTGACACAGCTTACTAGAGAAGATACCCCCTTCAGATGGGGCGAAAACCAACAGCAGGCGTTTCACGAGCTTCATCAGCACATGCAAACACCGCCTGTGCTGGCCCACTTCGATGAAGACGTGCCAACAATACTTCATACAGACGTAGTAATTTGGGTCTTGCAGCAGTGCTCGTACAGTCGAAGGACAACAACGAAAAATTTATCGCATACGCCAGCAGGACGCTGTCCCGAGCGGAAGCTAACTACGCTACCACGGAGAAAGAATGTCTTGAAATGGTATAGGCAATCCTGAAGTTTCGTCCTTATTTGTTCGGCTGTCCATTCACCGTTATCAGCGATCACCACCCTCTCTGTTGTTAAGTCAACTTGAAAGATCCGTTGGCCGTCTTGCACGATGGAGTCTTCGGCTCGAAGAGTTTGACTTCACTGTTGCCTACAAGTCGGGAAAAACGACACCGATGCTGACGTCTTCTCGGTCTCCTGTTTAGATGACATCCCGGACAACGATGATGACGACACGGTCTTTCTGGAAATTGTGGACACTGCCACTTTTTCTCAACATCAGCGTGACGATGCTGAACTGCTACGTATCATAATTTACCTGCAAGGGCGAACAAATAGCGCGCCAAAGTTATTTGCGAGAGGGCTGCCATCGTACTGCTTGCGAAAGGACGTTCTTTATAAGAGGAACTTTTCACCCACCGGCAGCAGCTACTTGCTCGTCGTTTCTTCTTCGCTTCGCCGTGAGGTACTGCAAGCCTCCACGATGAACCTACCGCTGGAACTTGGATTACGCAAGAACATTGGCGAGGATAAGGCAGAACTATTACTGGCCAAAACTTGCCGAAGTTAAAACTTACGTGCAAGCATGTCAGATTGCCAGCGTTGCAAGCCACGATCCATCAAACCAGCTGGCCTGCTGCAGCCTGTCCGAGTGCCGGCGACACCATTCGCACAAATTGGCATGGGTTTTCTGGGCCCCTTCCCAAAGTCTGCCATAAGAAACAGGTGGATAATCGTCGCCATGGATTACCTGACCCGATACGCGGAGACAGGCGCTCTGCCACGGGCAATGGCAGCTGAAGCCGCACAATTTTTCATCGAAGTCATCGTCTTAAGACATGGTGCTCCCGCAATAGTCATCACCGACAAAGGTACTGTGTTCATGGCCAACCTTTTCGACATCGTTTTCCGACTAAGTCGTACAGCTCACAGGAAGACAACGGCGTATCATCCCTAGACCAACGGGCTCACCGAACGCCTCAAAAAACCCTGGCTGACATGATAAGCATGTACGTAGATGTAGAGCACATAACTGGGACGTCATTTTGCCCTACGTCACGTTCGCGTACAACACGGCTCGTCAGGAGACCACTCAGAAGATACCATTCAGTCTCCTTTACGGAAGCGAGGTTTCGACGTTAGACGCAATGCTCCTTCATGAAAATGATGGCAATGAGACGGACGCCAAGAGTTTACCCAGCTAGCAGAGGAAGCCAGACAACTTGCCAGGTTGCGAATCACCAAACAACAAGATGACGACGCCAAACATTACAACCTCCGGAACAGACCCGTTATATACAACGTGGACGACAATGTATGAATCTGGACACCTATTCGTCAGCGTGGGCTCTCCGAAAAGCTGTTGCGAAGATACTTCGGACCCTACAAGGTTCTGCGACGCATCAGTGACATCAACTACGAGGTTGTTCCGGACGTCATGCAGTGTTCGAAGCGCCGCAGACATTCACCAGAAATTGTCCATGTGCTTCAGATGAAACCTTATTTTCCGTAACTGACTGTGCAGTTTTGGTTTTGCCTTGCTTCTCGAACGTTTAACATCTGGTCGATGTTTTTTTAAAAGAAGCAATGATGCCGCGCGTATGCCAGTGGTGGCGAGAACGAAGCAGCGCGAAAGTCCTTCACCGAGAGCAAAAGACGAAGAAGTCGTTGCACTCTTTTCCCTGCGACCAATAAAGCGTATTTGTTCGAGGCGCTTTGCGTGCTCGTCGATCCCGCGTCGTCACAATATTCATACTTTATCACTGGTTATCGCGTAAGCTCTCGAATAAGCTTGAGTGTTTGCGTGTTGCACGCAATCTCAACAAGGTGATCAATAATCATGAACCTTCTCGAACAATAAGACGTGAGGCTCAGTTTGCGCTTAGCATTCCTGGCAGGTATTGTTGGCGAAAACAGTAGGAAACAAAAGTGAAAATAAGAAACGCACTTGGCAACATCAAGCAAGCGAAGTAGGCGCAAGTGTACCATGAGCGTGACACGTAATTGGCGTTGTACATGACATGCATGTCATGATTGTCATGTTAGCACCTTTTATCGTGTACATATACGTCAAGAATAACAATTTGGTCGTTATCAAGTCAGCAAAACGGCCGCGAGCAATCCACGGGCGTGGCATGCAAGTTATGCTGAACATGGCATCTCATGATTTCTATATTACCACTTGTCATTCATGTTCGTCATACAGTCGCGTCTCAATATATAGGTGTTATTCACCTCCGAGCAACACTGTGCTCCCGAGCGTACGCCTCGGCATATCCGCACAACACGCGGTTAATGCGGGGAAGGCCCGTCTTCCAGCCGCCATGACTAGGGCCATGTATACTGTGTGTGCCTCTGCGGGATACTAAAGTTGAGCTGTTTTTGTGCCCATATCCGTTATCACTTTGATTGTGCCGTATTTGTGAGCAGCCATCTCATAAAATGGAAGGGTGACGAGCCTGAGAACAGAAAACCGATTGAATTATATTCCTTGCCGAACGTTATTAGCGGTCAATGTAGCCATATACTGGAGGTTGCGGCGAGGCGTCGTGGTGAGGGATTCAGTAGTCTTCTCCAGGTTGATTTTAACAAGGCTCTAGAGTGAGTGCTTGAGAGCGGTTCACCTGCGAATAGAAACTGAGTTAAGTTTAGATTCTGACAGCTTTGGGTAATTCAGATGAGAACGAAGCACGAAAAATTGGCAGATCCCGCGTACAGTAGGAATCGGTGATATGCGAAGCACGAATGAGGAAGGTTGATATGTCACTTTCAAATCAGCACAACATTACGACGTGGAGGCAAATTATGCCATACATGACTTCCATGTCATCGACTATTACTGCTGATTTGGCGAGTTGGTGCATGATAAAATAATACGGCTTTAGCGCAGCTCAGTTTAAGCGTGAAGGAAAGGTACTATACAGTCACACTGTCGTCTGATTTTTCCCCTTCCTGACTATATAGTACCTTTCTTTCACGCTCAAACTGAGCTGCGCTAAAGCCATATCATTTTTTTCCATGTCATAATTATCAGGTTTGGACGTGGCATTTACCTTCGTCATCTATTCAAGTCACCTAATACTAAATTTTGTATATGAGGAGCTAGCGAAATGGCCGTGAGCGCATCATGAGCGTGGCATGTTGTCATGTTGTTTGATGACACGGATCTCATGATTATCATGTTTCCACCAGTCGCATACATTCGTGGTCTATTCACGTCCCTTAACACCTTATTGATATGTGGGGTTTAACGTCCCAAAACCACCATATGGTTATGACAGACGCCGTAGTGGAGGGCTCCGGAAATTTTGACCACCTGGGGGTTCTTTAACGTGTGCCCAAATCTCAGCACACGGGCCTACACCATTTCCTTTTCTATCAGAAATGCAGCCGCGCAGCCGGGATTCGATCCCGCGACCTGCGGGTCAGCAGCCGAGTACCTTAGCCACTAGACTACCGCGGCGGGGCCGTCTCTTGATACCTGATTGGTATATGTGAAGCTGGCGAAAAGGCGGCGAGCGCATCATGAAGGGCCGAATATACTCCGACGTAACGTTCATGCGCGCGCACGCCAGAAGCAGCGACGCTCCGAAAGCCAAAACGCAACCGGCGCGACCAAGCGTCCGTCGGCGCGGCCCGGCGGCAACCGGCGCGAAATGCGACATGCTACAGTTCGCGCCAACGACGTTACCCCGACAGCTGCGTCTGCCTTTCTTCGTGATGGAGGGATGCCTGGTGCCCCCTAACGCACATGCGTCAAAACAACACAACGCAGCACCTGGCGTTGCATCGCCAACGTGTCGCGATGAAACAAATGCCGGCGTGCACGCACACCGGGTCACGTCGAAGTGCATTGGCCCTTTGAGTGTGGCATGTAGTCATGTTGTTACATGATGAGCATGCCATATTTATTATGTTTTGACGTGTCATTTATCTTTGTCGTCCATTCACGTCACGTAATACCGAATTAGGTACATGTGAAGCTAGCGAAACAGCCGCGAGCGCATCATGAGCGTAGCATGCAGTCATGTTGTTACATCACACGCACCTGATAATTGTCATGTTTGCATCAGTTACATACTTTCGTCATCAATTCATCTCGTAATACCAAATTTGGTAGATGCAAAGCTAGCGAAATGGCCGCGAGCGCAAAATGAGTGTGGTATGTAGTCATGTTGTTACATGACACGCATGTCATGATTTTCATGTTAGGGTCTGTGTTTGTGTTCGCCATGCAGTCATGTCATACCATACCAGTTCTGCAACATGTCATGTGAACGAAATCATCGCAAGAGCAGCAGATCATGACATGTAAATCATGACATACATGTAATGATTTTCATGTTATGATTAGTCACTTATGCTCGTCATACAGTCATGTTATGCCATACCTATTTTGGTATCGATACCATGATCGAAACGGCCAGGAGAGCTAAAAGTCGTAGGCGGCTGGATAGATAGATAGATAGATAGATAGATAGATAGATATATAGATAGATAGATGTAGATAGATAGTAGATACGTTCAAAGTCACCAAAGTTCGCTAAGAAATGCTTGACATTTAAAATAGATAAATCACAATTACTAAGTAAATGCAGTCAGTTTCAATGATGTGGCAGTG
>NW_023612788.1:0-2500 GCF_013339725.1 Rhipicephalus microplus | reverse complement strand
AGTACCAAGTGTCAAGTACAACAGACAAAATAGAACTGGCAGAGCTTTCGAAGTTGATTAATAGACGTAAAGTATGCGATGTAAGAAGGTATAACATGGAGAGAATTGAACACGCTCTGAAAAACGGAGGAAGTGTCAAAGCATTGAAGAGGAAACTTGGGATAGGCAAAAGTCGGATGTATGCACTAAGGGACAAAGAAGGCAAAATAACTACCAATATGGATAGGATAGTTAAGATAGCGGAGGAGTTTTATAGGGATCTGTACAGTAGCCGAGACAACCACGACCTTAATACTATAAGAACTAGCAGTAACCCAGATTACACCCCACCAGTAATGATAGAAGTCAGAAAAGCTTTGGAGAGCATGCAAAGGGGCAAAGCTGCTGGTGAGGATCAGGTAACATCAGATCTGCTGAAGATGGAGGGACCGATTGTGTTAGAAAAACTAGCCACCCTGTTTACGAGGTGTCTCCTGACGGAAGAGTACCAGAGTCTTGGAAAACGCTAACATCATCTTCATACATAAGAAAGAGATGACAAGGACTTGAAGAATTACAGGCCGATCAGCTTGCTCTCTGTAGTATACAAGCTATTTACAAAGGTAATTGCTAACCGAGTAAAGAAAACATTAGAATTCAATCAACCAAAGGAACAAGCAGGATTTCGAACAGGCTACTCAACAATTGACCACATTCATACTATCAATCAGGTAATAGAGAAATGCTCAGAGTATAACCAACCACTATACATAGCCTTCATAGATTACGAGAAGGCGTTTGATTCAGTAGAAATATCAGCCGTCATGCAAACACTGCGGAATCAGGGCGTAGATGAAGTATATATAAACATTCTGGAAGAAATCTACAGGGGATCAACTGCTACCATAGTGCTTCATAGAGAAAGCAACAGAATACCAATCAAGAAGGGTGTAAGGCAGGGGGACACAATTTCCCCAATGCTATTTACTGCGTGCTTACAGGAGGTTTTCAGAAGCCTTGAATGGGAACAGTTAGGGATAAGAGTCAATGGAGAATACCTTAGTAACCTGCGCTTCGCCGATGACATTGCATTGCTGAGTAACTCGGGGGACGAATTGCAACTCATGATTACGGAGTTAGACAAGGAGAGCAAAAGTGGGTCTTAAAATTAATCTGCAGAAAACGAAATTAATGTACAACAACCTCGGCAAAGAGCAGCGCTTCGAGATAGGTAATAGTGCACTTGAAGTTGTAAAAGACTATGTATACTTAGGGCAGGTAATAACCGCAGAGCCGAACCACGAGATTGAATTAACTAGAAAATAAGAATGGGGTGGAGCACATTCGGCAAGCACTCTCAAATTATGACAGGTAGATTGCCACTATCCCTCAAGAGGAAGGTATATAACAGCTGTATCTTGCCGGTACTTAGCTACGGAGCAGAAACCTGGAGACTTACAAAGAGGGTTCAGCTTAAATTGAGGACGACGCAGAGAGCAATGGAAAGAAAAATAGTAGGTGTAACCTTGAGAGACAAGAAGAGAGCAGAGTGGATTAGGGAACAAACGGGGGTTAAGGATATCATAGCTGAAATCAAGAAGAAGAAATGGACATGGGCAGGGCATGTAGCGCGTAGACAGGATAACCGCTGGTCATTAAGGGTAACTGACTGGATTACCAGAGAAGGGAAGCGGGTTAGGGGAAGACAGAAGGTTAGGTGGGCAGATGAGATTAAGAAGTTTGCGGGTATGAATTGGAAGCAGCAAGCACAGGACCGGGTTAACTGGCGGAACATGGGAGAGGCCTTTGTCCTGCAGTGGACGTAGTCAGGCTGATGATGATGATGATGATGATGATGATGATGTCAGTACAGAAACAAGTTCTGGGGTTCACGGGCCTATAGAAAAAGTGGCAGAGATTTGCATGGCTTCGGTATAAGATGACAGCTTGTAGACAAGAAGGGATCCCCACAAGGTTATAAGCTGCCCAGAATTGTGATCACTGGGCATAAGAGCCCAGACATAAAAAAAGTTTAGAGGGTGGTACGAAGCCCAGGAGAGACTCTCTGTCTACAGACACACTGAAACGTAGATACATTCTCTTAGTAGTATAACACCTGCGAGCAGACTTAAGGTGCATTCCGGAGTTGGGAATCTCAAGCAGTAAGAGAGGCTCTATGATTTTCATAGGGACGACCACGTAAACAAAGGCAACGTGTTGAGTCCCCTCTCCATTTAGTTGGGGACACCGCCACTGGACCTTTTATTTTCCCCAACCTCCTGCAACCTTATCACAAATCTCATGCAAACGTTGTACGAGCATATAGTGCAATCAAGCACTAATGTAACAAGTTTATAACAAGAATTTGGTGTGAACGCTCAACGCAAGGTTTGAAAGAAGCTTCAAAGGAACCGGAGCACTGCGAAAAAGGAAGTTACGGCCCAGTTTGAAATGGTACCTTTTAATTAGGTTTAATTAGGTTTGAACATGGATTACTATTACTAATCAGTGGCACGAGCAT
>NW_023612787.1:0-61930 GCF_013339725.1 Rhipicephalus microplus | reverse complement strand
AGGATCCCCCCCAGAAAAAGGAAATTAATGTGCAGCGTGTGTATGTCCCTTCGTAACATTGTGAGTATTACTTCCGTGTGGCGTGATTTTGATACTGGCGGCCAATGACCAAGTTGCGGCTTGAAACATGCAGTTTATTACCTGTGTGTGTGTGTGTGGTCCCATGTGCTCTGCTAATAACCTCTGAGCTTCTTTTTTAGGAAAGGTTTCAAGTCAAGTGCAGGAATCGATATCAAGTAGTGGTAGAGGTTTGTGGCGGATCCAGCTAGCTGGTCACCAAACGTGCCTTGTATTTCCTGGTGCCTTGGCACCCAGCAGACTACAACATGCGTTTGGATGAGTAGATGTGCATAAATGGTGAGTAAAGCGAGACAAGGACGAGGTTTAGTGCTTTTTAAGAGTTTCAAAGCTTTACTATGCTTAGGGAATCTGATATATTATTGCTTTCAGTAGTTTTACTTGTTGATGCATTTAACAGCCGCAAGTATCGCATAAGCTTCACCGGTGTAAAGCTAGCATCAGAGTGCAGAATACCGGCTTTCGAAAAGTATGGGCTGACGGCTACGTACGAGACAGAGGACTTTGAGGCATCCGTAAAGAACGGGACATGCATATTTATGTTGTAGTTCTAGGAAGTATGTTGAATATGTGCGATTGGCACGTGCTTCGTAACATCTAAAAGACCACATCGCAATCCCCCCTGCCACTGCCACGGTGGTAGGCATACTGCGGGAGCCATCAAACGGTGTTCAAGTGGCACACCGGTTTCCTTCGCTAGGCCCTCACGGACTGAGTGAGTAGGGCTGTCTCATAAAAGACCGCTTTTCCAACACAGCAGAACTTGAATGTCATTAATTGTCAAATGTGATGGGTGTTCCTTGTCTGCGTCACTTTAAGATTAATATTTTAAAGACATGTAACATCTCTGTAAGTGGAGCGGCCATTCGTCGATTCCAGTACAAGCTTTCCATGGAGCTAGCGCGATTACCCCCATCCCTCGTGAGCTACTGTTGAGGTATCGCACCAGATGCAGACAGTTACGGGGCTCACTTTCTCTTCTTTTCCCTTTTGTAACCACAATCAGCCATAACAACCACGCTGCTTGTGATCACGTGACCGAAAGCGATCGCGCCATCCCCTTCGAAAGGGCTCGGAATAGCTCAGAGCGCTCGACGAGAGAGGAGAGCGAATGAAAAGAAGCAGTCGAACGCAATGCCGCTCGCGAAAGCACTCTAGAACGCTCCGCAACGACCAGTCGAAGATGACATCATTCTCGGAATGTGTGGCGTTATGAAGATCTTTCCAAAGGCGAATGGCTTTTGCAAGAGAACAACAGTTAAATAAGTTAGTCTTCCCGTGATTTCGCATGAAATTAGGTTGCTTCTGTTCGTCTACTCAGTGGAAGTAATGATCCAGTCCACTGACCGTTGCTTTTCATGACTTCCCTGTCATTTTTATTGCCGCGCTTCCGCGTTTAAAAGTCGCTATCGGTCACTTTATTTGGTGCCCGGCGGTGAAACTTCACCATCTGCCGACAAGATAAGCTCGTAATATGTGCTTTTTTTTTCCTTTTGTATTAGGTCTGTTTCCACTGGTAGAACCATTCCGAATAGCTGATCATTTATCAGAGGTCTCGTCCTCTTATCGAAGGTGTTCGATTCCTCGAGAAGCTGTTTCAGTGCACGTGCACCTTGGTCGTCTGTATCGCCTATCGATACGGGGGCTTCTCTTATTTCAGCAGAAGCACGTTTTATTTTGATCCCCTCATTTCCATTTCTTCTTACCTTTTTCCATGTAAACAGCATACCGCACACGCGATCGGGAAATGCTTCCAACAATTCTTCGTTGTGTAAGCTTCACTAACAGCATGAAGCGTCTTAACTGTTTTGTTGAAGGCATCCCAGCGGTACATTATCGGGTTAACAAGTCTGTTTTGCTTTTGATCTTTTAATTATTCAGAATCATCCCCTACGTTAGGGTGTCGGTTTTTTCACTCACAAACTTTTCTAGACTCCCCGCGGAAATGTCTCATGCACGTCAACGACTGCGTACGATAATCCTCCCGAATTCCAATCCATGGTGCTGCCATGGACCAACGGCATCTCTAAAAGGATCTGTAAAGGGAAGCTCTAAAGACCCATACTCAGATGAAGCTTAAGATGTCCGGAGATGCGCCACCCTGACGTCGAAAGCGCGAAGCCGATGGCCGTCGCGGCTGAAGAAATGGACCCGCTCCAGCAGACTGCAGTGTTCTCCAAAGGCGGGCTTGTGACATCCAGCTCATGACGTCCTCTTGTAGTGCCGGCCAATAAATGAAGGCTTGTGCGCATAAGGCTTGGGCAAGAAATGACACGGACATTTAAAGCTGTACCGCACTACCATAGATTCGCCTAGGTAAAAGAATGTAAAGGAGGAGACCGGGGGCACACGTTGTAAGGTAACAACCGCAGTTGCAGCTGTCACCTATGGATAATATCTGGCTAGCAGCCATAACCAGCGGGATCCTGGACTTCGGGCCTCCGTCATAATGTACCACCTCTGCTTTCACTACATAAACTAATCTACGACCACCCTCGATTGCATTTCGTGAGCCGCCTACTGCCCTGCGCTTTAGAAGGACTGCCAGATTCCATTCCAATCACAAAGATATATAATAAATAGACAGCTAGCTCCGTTTGCTCAGTGATCAACTGCAACTTTTTTTGCCGTCTTCTAACGCAACAAACCCATCATTCTTCGTTCAGTCGCTCGTTAGGCGGTCTTTCCTGAAAGCCGGAAATATCGGAGCGGTTGTTGAGCGAGAGGCCATGGAGGTGCCTGGCCTTTGCGGCCTCGGCCTCGTCGACCATAACTGTTCTACCGGTCTGCCATGTCATTTGCATACGCGAGGAAAGACACTTCCCGGCCTTTCTTCAAAGGGAACACCGCGGCGCATTGCTCGGCCTTGACTGACCGCTGGCGGCCGACTCGTGCCAACACGCTCCCCTCTCTCTCTCTCTATCCTCTCCACGACAACCTCGCAACGCTTTCATCATCCATCGTTACAAGGCACTGCGCCGTATCGCCTCGTGGCAGACAGAAATTAGGTGCTTTTCTTCCTTTAAGAACCGCTGCCTCCATCGTTACGGGAGGACAGCGTGAGGTCATGGTACGCACGGGGCGCCTGGTTTGAGAGTTCGTTTGAAGGGTGCTGATCGTGATAAGTGTACGAGCGTGCGGCCATTTCGTTTCAAGGAAATCCGTGCGCTTGGCTCTAGGAGACGCCGAGTAGCATGGGCGTCCTAGCACTCGTTCGTGCCAGGTTGTATAAGAACCGCAGCTTGTAGGCCGAGATGGTAGCAAGGAGCATTTATTTACAGCTTGAAGGAAACGCGAAATCGAATAAGAGCTACACAATGCGAGAGCCGGGGCGAAAGTCGACGCTTCCGTTGGGTTGTCGCATAGGTGCGGACTGTGTAAGCTCTTTATTGGTAAAACAATAATTAGTGGGGTTTCACGTCCTAACCGGGTTAACTGGCGGAACATGGGAGAGGCCTTTGTCCTGCAGTGGACGTAGTCAGGCTGCTGCTGCTGCTGCTGCCGCTGATGATGATAATGATGATGATGTGGAGGAGGAGGGGGAGGGGAGGAGGGGGAGGGGAGGAGGAGGATGACGACGACGACGACGACGTCCTAAAGCGATGATGATCTTTCGAGACACGCCTTAAGCGGAGGGCTCTGCGAATTTCGACCACCTGGAGCTCTTCAATTGCGCCCAAATCTAAAGACACAAACTTCTCTCATATCACTTTCATCTACATGCAGCCGCCATAGCCGGGATTCGGTTCAGCAATGACCTTCGGTTCAGCAATGAAACGTCATAACCACCTAACCATCGCGCCGGTTTCAGTGCGTAAGTGTACTCGGAATACACTACACGGGAATACGTCCCAACTATCGGATTGAGCAGGTATCATGCCGCTGCCTTGTTCTGCCTGAGTGTTCGTGTCTGCAGTAGACTGCGTTGCAGGTTCCATATCAGTCGGCACTATCATGTCACAACTTGTAAAACAATGACATAGTCCCAATACGGTCATAACTGCTCCTTCCTTTGTATGAACGGCATATACGTATACTACGTGGGGTAGGTAGGGTGACATTGGGTGTGTTCCAATACTCACCGTAGATGGCTAAATACACAGCTAAATGGACCGCGGCCATCCTAAGTCACATTCCAATTCTCACGTAGCCGGTAAAATTGACAGCTCCGAGAAGACCGCATCGTAGATAAATACGGTGCAGGGTACTTTGCTGTCTAAACAAGATGACGGCTCAGCGAATCACTCAGATAAATCAAATCTCGCCGGAATAATCGCCTGCACACAAGCAGACGCTTTCCCAGACGCTCAACGTGAGTACGTTTATTTGTTTTTTATTTCAACACGAAATAAGCCACAATATACAACTGTTACGTTTTTTTTAGCTTTTTTTTCCCGACGTGAGGTGGCGCATTTGTCGTGTTAAAGCCGTCCAGAAGTGTTCCAATTCTCGGACAGCATGGGCTCGGTGCTGTCTTCTAAGCAGTCTACGTAGACTGTCTACGTGCTGTCTAAGAATTGGAACACAGCCATTGTTGTCATGGCACGTACCTTTTGACGTTCTTTTTAAACTTCGGCTTGAGGGATTCATTAGGCATGTTGCGAAAACTGGACATGCTGGTTAACGGAGTCACGTAACGGTGGTCAAAATCGGTGTTGGGGAATCGAATGCATAGCGATAAGATAGTACTACAGTACACTGTTTCTGCAGTCAAACTTCAGCATCGAGTTCGCATGCGCGTGGTGTACCGCATGTTAGTATTTCTTTCGCAACGTTGATTGATTGATTCATTCATTCATTCATTCATTCATTCATTCATTCATTCATTCATTGACGGCACTGAAAATTCTAAGAACCATTGTCCTATAGACGCCATAACGATTGACGATATGGATTACCCCGGAAGCTCAAGGGGGCAGCGACGTTGTTAATCACATACTAGGTGTACCACCGTGACATTCTGCCCTGTCGTGGTGGCTGGACAAGCGAAGGCGTGTAGCACATGGCCCAGAGGTGAAGCTGAATTTCGTTGAAAGCTACCGAAAAGCACCGATTTTTCCAGAAGTGTGCAAGAAGGTACAGAAAGACCCGATTGAACGTTACATGCGACAAACGTGCATATTTTGGATACGACATGCACGGTATTGTCTGTCTTGCTGCACACATTTTACATTTTGTTCACGAACCTGGGAAGTTCTTTCCCGCAAAATGCCTACTTTTGCCACCTTCTCTCACGTGCGATCTTCCCTGAGCCCAGTAGCGCTAAGGAGGAGCACTTACTGCTCCGTGTCTTGACACACTGCTGTGCCCGGCAGTAGAAAAAATATTTGGAGCTTGCGTACACAGGCAAGCATTCATATCTCTAAGAAATGTCTTAGGATGTTGTACGCACCATTAGGACGTTGTCCACATGGCGTGGGTGTGCCATTCGACCTCTAACCTTCCCACTATACACCCAGCCTCATCCAGAAGTAGTGGGAAAATGCCATGCTTGGCTGTTCTGACTTGGCCAAACAGAAATTCGATTTCTCGCCTGCTACTATACTCAGGAGTAAGAGAAAAGAGAAAGAAAGAGAAAGGCATGGTGACTATGCAATGCGTCACAGTGCATGTCCGAGCCGCGGTTACATTCATAATGAAGTCCCGCCTAAAGTGCCAGGTACGGCCAGGAAACTGCGCATTTTTCGTCCAGTTTCCTGGATATATCCAGCCCATTACCCGGTACCTGATCAATAATGACGGCGTGTGGGCTACTAGAACTAGAAGCCCGCCTAGTTCATAAGGGGCAGCCCCTAAAGTTCTTAAACCGCTCTAACCTTCCCTGCCAATACTTCAGCCAATTAACTCATAGCGTCAGTCAACCAGCCAGTCCGCTCCGTGATACTTTAGTGACTAGTGGTGAGTGGTGGTAGCGTAGCGAGAAATTTTTTTACGAGTAGTTCAAGCATTCTTAGTGTAAGTTCGTGCGCGCGTGCGTATGCGTGCGTGTATATTAACGCCTGCAAAAGTGAAAAATTCTGAGGGTAATCCATCTGCACTAATGAGATAAAGGTCATGATCCTTACATAAATGTCAGACAGGGCACAGAGTATTCGCCAATTTCGTGTGGTGTATCAATGTGAAGCAACTTCCAGGGATAATTCGTTTCTCCCTTCAGCATCTCTTGTAATAATTCATTTGTTGATACCCTAACTTAAATCCTCGGTTTCTCTTTCATAAATTGGCAGGTTGTCCTCACTTTTACATCACGCCAACCCTCAGCTTGGCTAGATAAATGTGGATCTGTTGTGGCTTTTGACTTCGGTAGAACATGTACTCAGGCCTACATGACTAATTACAGTGTGATATTTGAGTGTAATAAAATACGTTCCTCCCTCATCTCCTCTTTGTTTGGCGATCCGAAAATGAAACAAAGTTGCAAAAAAGGAATAAAAAATTAACAATAATAATTAAATGGCCCCACCGCGGAGCAGTTGGAGTGTGGTATGACCAGCTCTCAGCTCGAGATTTAGGAACGCCTGATCTCCTGGGCTTGATCTCCCGAATGCCTGATCTTCCGAACACGTTTGGAAATTGGTCACTAGTTCTTCGGTCACCAGGTTGCTGCCGCCAAAGTTCCGCCCAACTGCGGCTATGCGAAGAATAGAGACTAACTTCGGAGGAACACAGTCGAAATGAAGACAGGGTTTTAGTAGGCACGTTACTTATTGACATACCGTGCTTGTAATCAGCAGAGCCATTTTAAAAATGCTGGTTTATCATTAAATTTGAGGCTCTGATTCACTAAAGCCTGAAGTTTGAAAAACATCGCGTGGAGGAAAACGTGCTCTATTTTCGGAAAAGAGACGTAATTCCGTTCTCATTTTGTTCCGGGCAAAATGTGCTTAATTCCATTCCCATTCCATTCCCCAAGTGTTGTCTCATTCCATTCACATGCCATTCCGGGGTAGGGAAAATATGGAATGATTCCGTAATCATTCCGATTCTGGGGTGGAAACTCTGCAACACTGATGAAGGCTTCCTACGAGGCGTCGGTTTTCGATGTGCTGCGTTGTTGTTGTTGTTGTTGTTGTTGTTGTTGTTGTTGTTGTTGTTGTTGTTGTTGTTGTTGTTGTTGTTGTTGTTGTTGTTGTTGTTGTTGTTGTTGTTGTTGTTGTTGTTGTTGTTGTAAACCAACACCGGGGCGGACTTCTAGAGGAAGCGAAAGTAAATGAAACCGGAAGTGTTAGACAGTCGAAATCAGGCACCAATTGAGGAATCGGAAACCACCAGTAATCGATAATGAAATCTTGGCGAGGGCAGCGCAGTGCGATATCGAAATGTTGGCACGCTGCTTAGCAAGGCCTACCGCGTCGGATGATGTCCGTTACGCCTTCAGCTGTGGCGAAAAAAAAACAACGTTGATTATATGTCTCTTAATCGTGGACGACCGAACTAAAACAACCGAAGAAGGACCTCCCCATAAATAGCACGCTTGTTGCGGGCGCTTCCGATTGAATTGCAGGAGAGGCGCGTTCCGCTGACTGAGGGAGCGTCGTCCAAATGTCACCACACTGAGCGCATACCTTCGCGTGAAGCCGTCTCCCCGTCCAAGTAATTGCTTTCGTGTTGCACGTACCAAATGCCTCCATTGTAATTCAGAGCGGCACATCCTCACGTTGAAGATTGCGCACTTCCAAAACTCGTAAAGAGAGATGCGTCGTCTTGTATTTTTCTTTGCCTTTATTGTTTGTTCGCTTCCCTGAAGCGTACAAAATACGGCGACCTGTTGCAGCTTCTCGTACGCGATTACTGTTTTTTTACAGCAAAAGCATCTTAGTGTATCTTGTGTCTTCGTAAAACCAGTAGTAGTAGTAGTAGTAGTAGTAGTAGTAGTAGTAGTAGTAATGATTGATATGTGGCGTTTAACGTCCCAAAACCCCCATTTGATTATGAGAGACGCCGTGGTGGAGGGCTCCGGAAATTTCGACCACCTGGGGTTCTTTAAGGTGCGCCCAAATCTGAGCGCACGGGCCTACAACATTTCCGCCTCCATCGGAAATGCAGCCGCCGCAGCGTAGTAGTAGTAGTAGTTGTTGTTGTTGTTGTAATATGTATGTATGTATGTATGTATGTATGTATATGTATGCATGTATGTATGTATTTATGTATGTATGTATGTATGTATGTATGTATGTATGTATGTATGTATGTATGTATGTATGTATGTGTGTGTGTATGTGTGTGTGTATGTATGTATGTATGTATGTATGTATGTATGTATGTATGTATGTATGGATGGATGGATGGATGTATGTATGTAAAGCAGAAGTAGTAGTAGGCGTCACGCAGGTGACGTTGCAAGATGGTTCATGAATTAAAATCAAAACGAATTAATGCTGGCGAGGCTATAATGATACTTGCGGTGAATAGTGATGGGAATGCTAATTATTATTGCTGGTGGCTTGACACCCAGAAACCATGATATTATTATGAAGGACACCATGTAGTGGACAGCTGCGGATATATTGACTACCTGGAGTTCTTAGCGTGCATTTCAATCGCTGTAATTATCTAAGTGTAACGTGCAACTAAATCGTTTTAATGATGATGATAATGATTATTGTGCACGTGATCTCGCGAGCGAATGACATGCACTCGCGCACTTACAGTTCTGCTTTCTGGTGGTTCTCACGACATGAAACTGACTAAATTTGGCGCCAAGCTTTAACATAGCTACAATATTAAGAAATAATCTAGCACTTTATTCGGAACGATAAAGATTTCACGCTCAAAGCGACGTTCACACTGTCGCTTTGAGTGTGAGCGTCCTATATGGCGTTCACACTGTAGGCGACAGATCGCAATCTGGAAAGCGTATACGTGAAACGACTCTTAAAGTTGAATGTCGGGACCCCGTTTTCTTGGCGTGCACAAAAAAAAAATGGGGCGTGGTGGCGAAAAAGACGGTGCGCATTTTGAATGTCCCGTGCGTATTCGCCGAGTCAGATGAGGCGAGATGCGATCTCGGCGGGGCTGATTCCGCCAACTATTCCATCGGCTATCACGTTGCTGCTTTCCGGCTCTTCCGGCTGAGCAACCTATGCTGGTAAGCGTTGATTGATTGATTGATTGATTGATTGATTGATTGATTGATTGATTGATTGATTGATTGATTGATTGATTGATTTGTGGAGCTTAACGTCCCAAAACCACTATATGATTATGAGAGACGCCGTTGTGGAGGGATCCGGAAATTTCGACCACCTGGGGTTCTGTAACGTGCACCCAAATCTGAGCACACGGGCCTACAACGTTTCCGCCTCCATCAGAAATGCAACCGCCGAAGCCGGGATTCGATCCCGCAACCTGCGGGTCTGCAACCGAGTACCTTAGCCACTAGATATGCGGGTAAGCGTGGTAAGCTTTAGCAGCAGGCATCCACTATCGCGAACACTAATGGGACTCGTGAATAGGGTTGCATGTGGCTTGGCGTAAGGTTCCTTAAAGTGGAAGTGTAGTGTCGCCGGATTCTTTTTTTTTTAGCTAAGAAACTGCTTTGATACCACTGTCTTGACGTAAATGTGACAAGACAATGAAGTGGAATAATAGTTTTTACCAGTGGTGTAGTAATTATGGCATGAATGGAAAATAACTGAAGTCGACGAAGAAATACATTGCCGTTGGTTGGGCCCAAACCTCCAACTTCGTATCTATAGTGTCCGATTTTCTCTCAGTATTCGCGTATAGCTACGATAGCGGGTGTTCCTGCGAGTATTTCACAGCTATTTTATGCATGCATTGGTCAGGGGCTACGTTATAGAAGATAGGGGGAGGAAGGGGGGAGAGGGGGAGACGCAGCCACCTCCTAGACTTTTTCACTGCGCCGCCTTCCCCATTTGCCCCTCTGAAAGCACCCAAGAGCACATCCAAGCAAAGACACTGCCCCCCCCCCCTCCCAAAAGAAAAAAAAATCCAGGGGCTGCTCCTGCGATCCGTAATCATGCAAGTGTGTTAGCCAGCTCCCCTCGTGTGTGGAACAGTTTCTTTCTTTGTTCTCTTCTTTTTTTTTGCTAGAAGGAATCACGTATAGCCCGAAATTCTTTTTTTTTTACGTGCCGACAGCTGACCCACAAACCCTCGCATGATGCCCAAAGGCGTCAAGTCTGTCGGGGCGACACCATCGCTATGCAAGTACGAATAGCGAAAGGTCTTTACGACTGTTTGCCTTTCAAATCGTTAAATTTGCGCCTGCGGAGCTTCGGGACATGACAAGACTAGGCGTCTTATCAACCTTTGACGGCCGAACGATGTGCGTTTCGTCAGAACGAGCGTGCATTTAACTTCGAGAACTGAACCGCAGCGCAATCTTCTCTTCTCTTCTTCTCTTCTTCTTCTTTTCTTCTTCTTCTTCTTCTCTTCTTTCTTCTTCTTATTCTTCTTCTTCTTTTTCTTCTTCTTTTCTTCTTTTCTTCTTCTTCTTCTCTTTTCTTCTTCTTCTTCTTCTTCTCTTCTTCTTCTTCTCTTCTTCTCTTCTTCTTCTTCTTTTCTTTTTCTTCTTCTTCTGCTTCTTCTTCTTTTCTTCTTCTTCTTCTCTTTTCTTCTTCTTTTCTTCTTTCTTCTTCTTTTCTTCTTCTTTTCTTTTTCTTCTTTTTTTTTTCTTCTTCTTCTTCTTTTCTTCTTCTTTTCTTCTTCTCTTCTTCTTCTTCTTCTTCTTTTCTTTTTCTTCTTTCTTCTTCTTCTTCTACTTGGTCCCCGTGACCATTCCTTGTTGTTACCCTAGTCATCATCTTCTCGTTGTTGGTGGTGGTGGTGGCAGGGGTGATGCTTTTCTTCTTCTTTTTGCGCCTTTGATGATGATGATGAAGATGATGCCTCCACAATGATTCATACCCACTCAGGGGGTTTGGGCAAGAATTGATTCTATGAATTTTTAGACATTTCAAGTATTAATATTGCTAAAAATTAAGAAGAAAAAGAAACTACTTCAATACAGACAGATAGCCCTCTTTTCGCACTCTATGCATCTTTTCTTGTGGTCCTTTTCCTCATGATCTTTTTCTTCTTTTCGTTTTATTTTTTTCGTGTTTTCTTTCACCTCTTTTTGGTCTTCTTTTCTTTTGTTCTTCATCTTCTTCATGTTTGTCTTTTACTTCCTCTCATTTTTTTCGTCACCGCCTTTTTCGTCGTGGCACTCTTCATGTCGTCTTGTTTTCAGTCGATGGACAGATGCTCCCCTGCCCCCCCCCCCCCCTAAAGCTTTCTATACTTGACGTGCTGTGCAAGCGTGGCAGAAGCGTGGTGTCACGTGGTTTCGCGTATATCTCCAGAATCGGAGGCACTGCGCACTTTCTGCATCACACGACGTTTCCCCCTGCCTGCCTGATCAGCCCACGCTTGGAGAGCCAATGATGTCGCGTAATGACGTCAGAGTTACGTCATGAGGACGTTTTATGGTGACGTCAGTACGTGATGATCAGTTTTGCATCTCTCGGGTTGAAGCCGAAGACCAGTTTTCGCATTTTGAAAGTCGAGTGAGAGGGTTTTATTTTATTTGTTTATGAAACATACAGGTATTCAAAGTAACAGCCAGGGAAGGTTAGTGTTTGGTTCAGTGTTTAAAATACAACAGACTGGTCAGGTGCCGAATTTAACAGCTCCAGTGCGTTTGATGAGCCATATAAGGCTTCTGCCTTAAAGTTCAAGGAGCACGGACGAACAAACAAGTACATTTACACTCTGTGTGGCACTGTTCGTTTTGTCTAGTCCTGAATTTTGCACTGCTTTTCTCAATATCACATACAATGAAGTAACCCCGCCATTACTGCCTGACAGTAGCGTAACCAGAGCGTGGCATACCAGGCCCGTGCCCCCCCTCCCTCCGATTTTTTTTTTTTCACCATGGCATTCACAGCAAAAAATGACCATTTATACAGGCAGCCTGATTCATTGTCCAACCAACCTTATGATAGCTAATGACATTCAAACAGTGAAATTGTGGAAGAAAATTCATAGACTTAATTTCATTTTTTTTACTGAAGAAAATGATTCTTTCATTGGCCCATATCGCTTCTTGAAGCCACTTATAGCACACCGAACGAGACATCGCTATGCAGAATCCTTAACGCCGTATATCTCGAAAACTAACCTTCCCAAACACTCTTCTGTTCGCCGTACCGTAGTTGATTGGAACGGCTTACCCGTAGCTCATCCGTATGCAGCATTGACGCTAGTGGTAATAATAGTTGTTGGAAATGTCGCTGCTCTTTGTGCATATTTTGTTACTCTGCCAATGTATTATTTGAACTTAAGTATTGTTGCGCATTTAAAATACTTTCTGTTAGTTTCAGCTTCAAATTCTGCATTTCTTCAGTACAATGTACATCCTCTTGACGGATTACGTTAATTGTTCAATCTTGGTGTTTGTTTCCTTTTATATATTTGTCTACCTTGTATTCTGCTGTACCTTCTCCTGGAACCCTTACTGGGTCTCCAGTATGCTGGGAATAAATAAAAGCAAATAAAGGAATTCAGCAGATCCCACGTACCTTAGGTATCGACGTTATGCGAAGCATGCGGAGGGAAGGTGACCGTCTTGTAATTGTTTTATTGAACGACACGTCATGAAATGACGCTAAATAAATGTGCAAATGTTGCACGCCCATACATATGCAGATGTTTATATAAACAGTTGTTTGCACTTGCGCAACGATGCCAACAGGAACACGAGTATTAGCAACGCCAGAAGCGATAACCTCGTATAACGCGCTGGTGCTCGCGAGGATGGTGGCCCTAGACACTGCTACATAAACCAACTTCTATGCATGTCACCCACCTACAACTGACAACCCGACGTGACGGCTCTTTCAAAAGAGTACTTGTGTAAGCTTTGTAAAGTCGGAGAGCCAGCACTGCAGCCCCAACTGACGTTTCACTATCATTGGGGTCTATTTAAAAAAGCAGTTCCGATTCCTGGCTTGGCTCTGTGGTAGAATACTTAAATTGCACGCAGAATGCTTGGATTTGATTCCTGCTGAAACCCTGACATTTATTCTATGGCTTCGTCTGGTCAAAACTGGCGATGACAGGTTTTTTCATAACGCTCATGCGTTAAAATTGTCCATGTGTGTTCTCGTCGTTCCCGGGTAAAAACTAAGTTTCAAACACCTGTGACGCATACCAGTGGCACATATTCACCCGGTGGTACGTGCCACTGTCTGGCGGACAGTTTTTGACGACGTACGCGACTGGATTCAGACATTATTTATGTGTTTACCAGCGCATCATATCCGTCAAGCCAGCTTACACTCCCATACTATTTTTTGTTCGCGCCAAGGTAAGGGGGGTGATCTCGTGAGAACCCAGACGTAAGTGGCTAAACAGATATAGATATGTAGATAGACGCCAGAAGCAAGCGGCTAGACAAATGGCTACGCGAATAAATAGATAGATATTACATACGCAGATAGGCGCCAAAAGTGCTTGCAGTACGCAAGGAAATGCGTCGCATGCAAAACTCCAAGGGGTGCCCCTATACCTCGATATCAAAGAGCCCCCCCCCCCCCCCCTTCCCGGCAAAAGATATGTGTCTACGCCCGTGAGGCCTAAGCCTGTTTAAACGCTGGCCATGGGCTATGGAGGTTTCCGTTGATCGGCCGCTGTTGATAATATCTGTGCGTCTCTCTCTGACCCGTTTCCGTGGAGGTATCCCAAAAGGCAGTTGGCAGGGCAGCACTTCTACTTTCTCATTGTTGCTATACCGATTGCAACTATACATGACGCAAGCTTAGAATGGAGGTATGCGAAACGTAGCCCACACAGTGACTCTTCTTTCACCGAAATGATGAACGAAACGGAAGTTACAGCGTCGCATACTAATTTGTGGGGGTACTGCGCGAGGGACGCCGAGGTGAAGGACTCCGGAAAGTTCAACAATCTGCCGCTCTTTAACGCGCGCTGAAGTCGCATAGTACACAGGCGTCTTACCCACTCCACTAAGGAAGCCTCTTCTAAGTCGTTTGCCAGAAAATGAGAGTTGGCAATTTTTCACCAGATCACTGGTGGAGTTTCCTATAGTCGCTCGTGATGTTTTCTTCTGTTGCTTTTCTTTCTTTTCTTTTCTTTTCTTTTCTTTTCTTTTCTTTATTTCGAAGAGGAGAGCGCTTATCCGCGTTTTCTCTGCGAGTATAGTTACACAAGTGCTAGTCAGTTCACTAGCCAAAATTTGTGAAGGACCTTGCGCAGCCGTGGTAGATGGAATAAAAAAAAAATCGTTAGGAACATCAGCAAGGAGCCGTTTCATACACTGATGAGCAAGCAATAAAAAGATTTGGGGCTACCCTGTCAGGCGTAAACATGAGGTTTCATCCATAGGCGCGCACATTTTCGTTGTTGCAAGACAATTAAACAAGCTAGAACACGCTCACGAAGTAAGAGGTTTCCCGCGAAATACAGAAGCAGAGGGGACATCAAAGGGCAACAATGACTTGGTTTAGGTGGACGAACTGCACTTTGTTTTACTATCATAAGTCCATTGTTAGCGGAGAAAATCGAGACTGCTGTTTTATCTTTAAGTTTCGCGCGGAAATCTCCGCGCGGGGTGTTATTAATTTCGAAACCTATTTTCATACTTTCGCAACATTGGATGACGCAAATTTTCTAAACGTTGCATGCTAGGTCTACGACACCCACAGATCACATTGTATTTCATTTTTTATCAATTAGAAGCTACGTAATACCCGGTTTCTTACTGTCCTTTCTTAATGCATAACTCAAAAGTGGTGAGATACCGGCCGATTGGCACACAGCTCGTGTTGTGCCGATTTTTTAAAAAAAGCTGACCGCCATTCGTTGTCAAACTACCGTCCTGTTTCTATCACTAGTAGTTGCTGTAAAACGTTAGAGCATGTTGTTTCGAAATATATCAACACAGTTTTATCGGAAAATAATTTTTTTTCGTTATATCAGCATGGTTTCCGAAAAAAATATGTCTACGGCAACTAGGCTTGTGTCTACAGTGCATGAATTCGCCCGGGTACTAAATATATCTGGGCAGACTGATGTGTTTTTTTTTTTTAGATTTTAGTGAGGCCATTGACAGGGTGCCTCATGGAAAACATTTGTTTGGGCTCGAAAATATTGGGTTACCTTCGGGAATTGTTAAGTGGATTCATGCTTACTTAAAAAAGAAAAAAGCCAAGTCAATTCGTTGAGGTCAGGAGATGTGCTTCTTCTTCTCTACGTGTTTCTTCCAGTGGGCCTAACACACTACACTGCCACGAGGTAGTGTGTTAGGCCCCTTGTTATTTTTTATTTTTGTTAATGATTTGTTGATTTTGTACATAAGGACGTATCTATTTGATTATTCGCAGACGATTGTGTTGTTTTTAAAATATGTGTTGTGTAAATTACCGCGTGTTACTTCAGCAATCTCTTACAAGTACAGATGAATGGTGCCGAATCTGGGGCATGGAACGTAACAGTGACGAAACAGTTCTCGGAGAAGAATGGCGATTTTTGGCTAGTTGGTTTGAATTCATAGTCAGTTGGTAGTCAGCGCTCGTGTTGTCCTCTTTTGCCTTCCGTACCTCGACTTTGTCTGTTTCTTCTAGCACATTCGTGCTCGCGCTGCAGCCCTTATTACTATGAAACAGTTCTCCTTTGGATAACAATAAATCGCGCTCCAAGCCTTACACTTATTGTCTCCGCAATAACGCACTCAAAGACGTAGAAAAATACAAGTATCTAGGAGTCACTTGGACGAAACACTTACATGGTCGGATCGCATTGCAAGCCTATGCACGGCTGCTCTTAGGAAACTGTGGTTTCATAAAAGGAAACTTTAATGTTCCACAATGAGCACCAGCTTGTTGGCATACACCGCTGTATTAGATCAAAGCTGAATACGCATCGATTGTTTGGGACCCTCAATGTAAAAAGATGTCTCGCTCGAAAGAGTTCAACGGAAAGTGGTCATATTTATTTTTAGCAATATAGAGGGCATGATTCGCCAACTCGAATTCTGCAACTGATCACATCCAAACATTGGAATCTGGAAGGAATATAACCGGTTAACGTTTCTACACAAAATTCTTTCCGTAAAGTTACATAAGTTTGCCCAACTGTGTGAAACCGTCTATCTTTTAGAAAAACAAGACATAACCATAAATATTAACTAGCGCCTGTGTTTGCTCGTACTACTGCTTTCAAAAATAATTTTTCCCCTAGGACCACTGCCGACTAGAACTCCTCACAAATAAGTGCTTTTCAATTTGAAGATATTGCAAAACAACTTGGAGCTTTTTTTTTTTTTGGCTAGTTTAGTTTTGAATGATGTAAGAATATGGCGTGTTGGCAGGGGTCGAGTGAATTAGTTATAGACTTTTGCTGCGCATGGTCATTGCTTATCTGCCAAAACACTGCTGGCTAAGAGCTCTGTAAGTGGTCACGATTATGTGATATGATATTGTACAACTTTCTTCTTTTTTTTTTGTTGCCCCTCCTGCTAGGGCCTAAGTATAGGCCTGCAGAACCTGTCAATAAATAAATAAATAAATAATAAATAAATAAATAAATAAATAAATAAATAAATAAATAAATAAATAAACTCCTTCAAAATCTTCTGCGTAAAAGTGTTTGGTGCGAGAAGCTCAAGGTGGCATCTCCACCCGATGTGTTTTTTTTTTTCGTAGCTTTTTTTTTTTGCGGGTTTTCTCGCTTTACCAAGTTTCGTGTCGCGGGTAACAGTGGCGTTTTCGGGATTGTGAAATTGGCTTTACGAATACGTGGCTAATTGTTTTTGTGTGTGTGTGTTCAGGAATGGAATGCAAAATCCCCTTTCTAGTGTATCATTTCTTAATGATAGTCACAACTCTGTTTGACATGCTTGGATGGCGGGGGCCATTGTCAGGCAGTTAATTCTGCCTTTAGCCGTACCGTCCCTCGACGTGTATTATATTGAAATAAAAAAATTCAATTCAATTGCATTCAAAATGATATACCTGTGCAAAATAAGACCCAGAGGTCGCTCGCGCCCACAGACGACGAGCATCATTTTGCCATGGCATGTGGGACGTCATGAGCTGCATTTAGCGGAGTCGTGGACTTCTACGAAATTTGCAGTCGCTCGAAACGATTCCCTTTGATTGCTAAAATGAAAGAGCTTGAAGTAGCTCTAATGCACGCGCAGCTGGGCATGAACAAATCTGTTATTTATTTATTTATTTATTTATTTATTATTTATTTATTTGTTTATTTATTTATTTACTTATTTATTTATTTATTACATACTGCAGAAACTTTAGGTCCAAGCAGGTGGGGCAGTTACAAGGGGACATCGTCGAAACAATAAAGGCACAAAGATTGTTTGGGGTGAGTGTTTCAACACCTCATAGCGAACACAAGGAGCTACATAGCAAATTATTTCATAATAACGCAGTTGTTTCATGTATAGACTTTTTTCTTTTCTTGTGTGTGTTTATTATGTTATCGTTTTCCAGTTTTTTTTTGTTGTTTAGAAATCCAACACCCTTAAATAATTACCTATATTACCTAATTAAGCCCTTCATTTCAAGAAGCGAATTAATTTAAAAAAAGCAAGGCACCGTCCCATTCGTGGCCTATGCCCCTAGGCGGGTTGCGCCAAGTTCTCCAGGAAACCAACGAACCAACAAACTAGCCGGAATAGGCCGGCATGCAGAAGATCTCGAAGCAAGCAGCGTGTTGCGTCAGAAATCGCGACTGCAACAGCGTTTCCCCGACTCTCGAATCAGTCCCGCCTTTATCGAAATGTTTATTTTGTTAATTAGGCACTAGATCAAATCTGCTATACTTTCACTTTCACCAGCTTGTTTATGAATGCGCGAGGATTAATCAACATAACATTGACTATGACAGAAAATTTGATGTTATGACCCCTTTTCTGTCGCTTTTCAGCACTCATTTGTATATACTGGACATTTTCATTATAACTAAGGGAGTATTTCAGAAAAATTAGTTTTTTTTTTTTTGCAAACTTTCGCTTCATGTGAGTTTTTCAAAAACCGCGCCATATTTTTTTTCCAGAAGCGGACAGGGGGGGACTGGTATTGAAGGAACCTTTTGTGGATGATTTTTTTTATTTTTCCATAGTAGTTCGGTGCATCGGTCGGCCTCTGATAACTCCGATGTTTTCACTCTCGCTCCCGAGCGCTCGTTTTCGTCGCAACGGTGCAACACAACGCCACCGCGGCGGCACCAACAGCAGCTGCGGTTTGCGAGCCTTTCGACCTTGGCTTCTCTTGTGTCTACCGGACACTGCGGAAGCCAAAAACTCGAAACAGCCGAGAGAAGGAGGGTGTGCGAGCATTCCAAATGCGCTGAGCTGGCTCCTGTCTCCCGGCTGCGAGACCCTGCACAAATAGGTGATAACGCCGACACTGACCATCGCAGTGGCCGCCGAGCGAAGCGACACGAAGCGGCGAAACCGTTAGCGGCTGCGCCGTTATGCAGGCACACTTCTTTCTACACGCTCAAGGCTTTACGCCCGGAGGCACGCTCGGCGCATTGACGGGGCAACCTCGATCCCTGCTGGCTCCATCGCCACAGCGCCAGCCGGCGGCGGCAACGCGAAGATTGTTAGCGCCGCGTGCTTGTTCCTTTTCACGCCGGGCGGATAGATACATACATATACAAGCGATTCGCTGAAAGTGGCGGAACCGTCTCGCGGGAGGGAAAGGGAGGCGACTGCTATTTACCTCCTTAGCCGAGACACATCCGTGAACCGAATCTATGTACTCGCCGTTAAATGTATACGGTACAAAACTCATTTCGCCGCCGCCTGTACCGCGCGTGAGTGACCTGAGGCAGTTCGTCTTCTTTTTCAAACGCGCCAACACTCTGAAAAGATCGAAACGTGATATCGTTCGTTATTGTGTATGTATGTATATGGCATCGCTCGTACGTAAGGGCTCGTATGTATCCACTAAATCATCGGGCGAACGCGTTCTCTGTTTTCTTTTTCGTTCCTTGTCTGTTTTGTGTTTGTAAAATACGTTTGTCGTCGCATAGTCTGAATGCTTTTTTTATGCGCGGCTCGATTTGCAAGTGCAGCTGAGCGAGTTCAAGCGTGGCCTTCGCACTATCCTTTTTGTGTGTGTTTAGTACCTGCCTTGGTGATGGTGGTAGACATTCATTAAAAGCAGGGAGCTTGCAAGGGAATCAGCCCTTTTTAGTCAGCTTTCTCGCAATACAAGTTGGAGTTCCCTAGTCAGGACCCCACTGGTGTCCGTTGTCCTGGCGAGCCGGGACCATGGCTTGCTGGCAGCCGAACAGGGTCACCTCTCAGTCTTCTCCGTGGGGTTAGGGTTCAGACGTAAGCAAGATTGAGCTGGTATGCTCCTACCGTCTGGTAGGTGTCAGCCACCTCTACACAGCTACTGGCTGAGGCCGGAAAGAGAAGAGTCCAAATGCTAAGCACTGCCGGGCGCAGTAGCCTCTTGGTGAACAGACGAATATTTTCTAAATGCTTAAGCACTGCCGAGCGCAGTAGTCTATTGGGGAGCAGACGAATAATTCTCTAAATGCTTAAGCACTGCCAAGCGCAGTGCCTATTGGTGAACAGACGAATAATGTTCTTGTCCGCCTTCCCGAGTCTATTGCAGAGTGCAGGAAAGCGGCGGTGGTAGTCTGATAAAAATTAACTATCTCTCTAAAAGTTAGAAGAGAAGCGTCTCTTCTAGAAACACTTGGTCCATCGATGGGCGAGGCAGTGAACCGGAGGAAAAAATTGCGCCGGCGGCAGCGTGCGCCGCCTCAATGCCTGCGAAGCCTGCTGGTCGGAAGTCTAGATTGTGAGCTGGGAGAGGGGTTACGTAACGGCGGGACAGATTCGAGAAGCTTGGCATCTATAGACGCTCAGATTCATTCCAGTTGAAAATTTCCGGCAAGCTCATTAAACAATAGAGTAAAAACGTGTCATTAAACATCAACACGCATACATCGTTCGGTACCGGACACGTCAAACCCCAGCGAACAGGACTGGGAAGACGCCTTTCGCCAGTGCTGAGGCTGAATATCCTGTCAACGGCCGTCTAGAGGACCCGTGAAAGAAACGAAAGGCATGGCCTCCCGATTCCGACAAGGGAGCAGCCAGTGGCGAGCCGGAGGCCCCAGAGGGTCCTTCCGGGGTTCTATTCTGGACATTGCCGAATTCCGCCATGTTGTCAGATTCCGCGATTTATCGATGCTAATTGGCCAAGTGAGTTGCTACGACCTCTCCGATTGGCTTAATATCTTTGTCTTTGCCGATGTAAACAATTTGTATATTTTTCGCTCTTATACTTTGTGATGACTGTCATTTTACTACATTCCTGTTTCTGTTTTCTGCGCTGTTAATGTACCACCTGCATGTACAATCTGTACGCCCACCTGCTATGGTCTCAGAATGAGACTGGCAGTATTGAAAATAAATATGCTGCCATTACAAAATTTTACAATATGGCGGAATTAGACAGTGTCCAGAATAGCACCCCTGGCTAGTCCCTCGGGACATCATTAAAATCCGTGTCTGTCTGTCTGTCTGTCCGTCCGTCCGTCCGTCCATCCGTCCGTTCGTCTGTCTGTCTGTCTGTCTGTCTGTCTGTCTGTCTGTCTGTCTGTCTGTCTGTTAGAATTGACATTACATGTGCCGAGCATATCTGAACAAAGTCCTTTTCTGTTAAGGAAATCGATGCATGGTTCACGTATATGTCTCCAAATCTTTAATACATTCTTCATCCCGCTGTCATTCTTCATTCCATACTTCATTCATTTTTTGTTTGCTTTGATAAATCTTTAATTTGCAGGAGAGCACTCGTCCTCTGCACTCTGTTCTTCGTGCCTTCATCTGCAGCACCGCGTCATTCATGCAAGTATATTCCAACCATCCCAACTTTCCATCGATTTTGCCTCTTACATTCAAGCCGTGTAAAGCTAGGCTTTGGCGGATCATGCGTCCGCGTACAGAACGATCGTAGAGCAGCAATTTTCGGCGTCCATCCCTTCGTCCCCACAGGCACCCCACGTCCTCTCACCACGACCGATGCCTCATTCACAAGTCCGGGACACTCGGCGATTTTGACGGGGCAACCTCGATCCCTGCTGGCTCCATCGCCACAGCGCCGGCGGCGGCAACGCGAAGATTGTTAGCGCCACGTCTTGTTCCTTCCACGCCGGGCGGATAGATACATACATATACAAGCGATCGCTGAAAGTGGCGGAACCGTCTCGCGGGGAAAGGGAGGCGACTGCTATTTACTCCTTAGCCGAGACACATCCGTGACCGAATCTATGTACTCGCCGTTTAAACGTATACGGTACAAAACTCATTTCGCCGCCGCTACCGCGCGTGAGTGACCTGAGGCAGTTCGTTCTTTTTCAACGCGCCAACACTCTGAAAAGATCGAAACGCGATATCGCTTCGTCATTGTGTATGTATGTATATGGCATCGCTCGTACGTACGGGCTCGTGTGTATCCACTAAATCATCGGGCGAACGCGTTCTCTTTTTTTTTCGTTCCTTGCCTGTTTTGTGTTTGTAAAATACGTTTGTCGTCGCATAGTCTGAATGCTTTTTTTCTGCGCGGCTCGATTTGCAAGTGCAGCTGAGCGAGCTCAAGCGTGGCCTTCGCACTCCTTTTTTGTGTGTGTTTTAGTACCTGTCTTGATGATGGTGGTAAACATTCATTAAAAGCAGGGAGCTTGCAAGGGAATTAAGCCCCGTGTTTGTCAGCTTTCTCGCAATACAATTTGGAGTTCCCAGTCAGGACCCCACTGGTGTCCGTTGTCCTGGCGAGCCGAACCATGGCTTGCTGGCAGCCGAACAGGGCCACCTTCCATTCCTCTCTCGTGGGGTTGGGGTTCAGACGTAAAGAAAGATTGAGCTGGTATGCTCCTACCATCTGGTAGGTGTCAGGCACCTCCACACAGTACTGGCTGAGGCCGGAAAGAGAAGAGTCCAAATGCTTAAGCACTGCCGGGCGCAGTAGCCTATTGGTGAACAGACGTATAATGTTCCAAATGCTTAAGCACTGCCGGGCGCAGTAGCCTCTTGGTGAACCGACGAATAATTTTCTAAATGCTTAAGCACTGCCGAGCGCAGTAGTCTATTGGGGAGCAGACGAATAATTTTCTAAATGCTTAAGCACTGCCGGGCGCAGTGGCCTATTGGTGAACAGACGAATAATATTCTTGTCCGCCTTCCCGAGTCCATTGCAGGGTGCAGGAAAGCGGCGGTGGTTGTCCTGATAAATATTGTCACGCAGCAATTTTCAGTGCAATTTGGCACAATTTGGTATCGCGGCTTGCACGTGTTGATGGTCGGGCACTATGCGTCGTCATCGTCGTCTTCTCAGCGGCAGGCTTCTTCATTTCGGGTACGCGTCGCGCAGCGTAGCTGTCGTCGTTTTCGGGGGTCTCGTCAGGGTGTCGTCGGGTCATCGGGATGAGGGCATGTCGTGAGTCACGGTCTTGCGTCGTTGGAGGGTTTTTCATTTTCTCGCCGTTGTGCAACTTCACCTCCAGAAGTTGCTGCTTTTAGTTTCCCCCTCGTGGGCTGGGGGACCTTCCACGGGCGAAGTCAGCATGGCTGCGACGGTTGGGGGATTGGTACGGGTAGGGCAACGGCGAACGGTTGAACGGATGGTCCACGGCTGGTGTTGGACAGGTATTCTTCGATCTCAAATGGGCGCTGGCCGGCTCGCGGCGGGGTGCGTCGACGGAGAACCCACGCAAACCCAGCCTCTTTACGGGCATTGGCGGTAGACGTGGTCGGCCTCTCTCCGCAGTGGTAGCACAGCGGACGATTATCTGGCGTTCGCCACACCTCGGTCTTCCTGGGGCGCCTGGTTTCGGGTTACAGGGGGTCGGGCGGGCGACATTGGGCGGTGGTACGGCGGGGCCTCTTGATAACGGGTTGGGACGGGTCGGGGTCGACGAGCAGCAGCGGAGTAGGTCATCGCTTGTGGTTCGCAAGATTGCTTCGACGGCGTGGAATTCCCAGTGCTTGCTGAACATCCTCGCGGACTACGTCAGTGAGGGAGGCGACTTGGGGCTGCTGCGGCGTTGCTGGGAACAATTTCCTCAGTTCCTCGCGAACGACGGCGCGGATGGTCTCCCGCAAGTCTTCCGTCGCCAATCCAGGGGCGTTTACCGGGTTCACCGAAAGGTGTTGAGTGGTCTATCGTATTGCCGCGAACGCATATCCAAGGTCCTCTTGATCATCGAAGGCCTCGGTGACGAACTCAGCGACGGTCTTAGGGGGGTTGCGGATGAGTCCAGCGAAGAGCTCTTGTTTAACTCCCCGCATCAGAAAGCGCGCCTTCTTCTCCTTCTGCCATTTCGGGGTCAGCTCCGGAACAGCATCTTCATCTCCTCAGCGAACAGTACAACACCTTCGTTAGGGTGTTGCATTCGCGTCTCCAACAAAAGAGCGGCTCGTTCTTTCCGCACAACCGTAGCGAATGTTTTGAGGAACTCGCTCTTTAAAGACAGTCCAGTCGGTTAGGGAGCCTTCATGGGTTCCTCAAACCGCGTTCGAGCTGCATCCTCCAAATAGAGAAGACATGACGAAACGTTTCTTCGTCATCCCACCTGTTAAAGATGCGGACGCGCTCCAGCTTCTCCAGCCACTCTTCCGGGTCTTCACCAGGAGATCCTCGGAATGATGGGGGCTCACGAGGTTGTTGCAGAGCGGACGGGAGGGTTGGTAGCGCTGGTCATGGTGCCTGCGTTGATCATCGTGGTTTTTACGTCTTCTTTCCTTTTTTTATCCGGGAGCAGTCCAAACTCTGGCTGAAGGCCTCGCTGTCGGGCGGCTGACACGAGTTGGGCGTGCTTGTCGTGTTGGGCTTGCTGTCGGCTTGGCAATGGCTTAGGTTCATGTACCCCGCACCTCCACCAGATGTCACGCAGCAAAGGACGACACAGTTGTCTATAAGGAAAAACAAGTTATTGGAGCGAACCTGTGCTCCCCTAACAACTGAAAGAATACACAGGCGGCGAAGCAGCGGCCGGCAAAACGACGGGCACGCTAGTGAGCGTCGGCGATCGAATGACGCGGCTCGGCTGTGCGGGAATTTATATCCCTCGGCGCGAGGGTTTCTCGGATAGTCGAATTGTATCGGAACGCCGTGCTAAGCGTTTGTTAGAAACGCTGTTCGTTCGAACTGCGCCTCTAACAAACAACGCTTGAAGCGTTGTTTCTATCGAACAACGCCTGAAGCGTTGTTCGATAGCGTTTTTTCGAACGCTGTGGTAGCGTTTGTTCGAAACGCTGTGAAAACGGCGATAGCACAGGCCGGCGCAGCCAGGCCGAAAAAAACAAAACACAAATAAAGAAACCCAATGCATGGTTTCGCGGCAATATTACCTATCTCTCTAAAAGTTAGGAGAGAAGCGTTCTCTTCTAGAACACATTGGTCATCGGTGGGCGAGGCAGTGACCCGGAGAATTAATGCGCCGGCGGCAGCGTGCGCCGCCTCAATGCTGCGAAGCCCTGATGGTCGGGAGTCCAGATTGTGAGCTGGTAGAGGGGTAACGTACGGCGGACAAGATTCGAGAAGTTTGGCATCTATAGACGTCAGATTCATTCCAGTTTAAAATTTCGGCAAGCTCATTAAACAATAGAGTAAAAACGTGTCATTAAACATAAACACGCATACATCGTTCGGTACCGGACACGTCAAATCCCAGCGAACAGGACTGGGAAGACGCCTTTGGCCAGTGTTGAGGCTGAATATCCTGTCAACGGCCGTCTAGAGGACCCGTGAAAGAAACGAAAGGCATGGCCTCCCGATTCCGACAAGGTAGCAGCCAGTGGCGAGCCGGAGGCCCCAGCGGTTCCTTCCGGGGTTCTATTCTGGACATTGCCGAATTCCGCCATGTTGTCAGATTCCGCGATTTATCGATGCTAATTGGCCAAGTGAGTTGCTACGACCTCTCCGATTGGCTTAATATGCTGCCATTACAAAATTTTACAATATGGCGGAATTAGACAGTGTCCAGAATAGCACCCCCGGCTAGTTCCTCGGGACATCATTAAAATATGTCTGTCTGTCTGTCTGTCTGTCTGTCTGTCTGTCTGTCTGTCTGTCTGGCTGTCTGTCTGTTAGAATTGACATTACATGTGCCGAGCATATCTGAACAAAGTCCTTTTCTGTTAAGGAAATCGATGCATGGTTCACGTATATGTCTCCAAATCGTTTAATACATTCTTCACTCCCGCTCTTATTCTTCATTCCATACTTCATTGATTTTTTGTTTGCTTTGATAAATCTTTAATTTGCAGGAGAGCACTCGTCCTCTGCACTCTGTTCTTCATGCCTTCATCTGTGTTAATCATGCAAGCATATTCCAACTATCCCAACTTTCCATCGATTTTGCCTCTTACATTCAAGCCGTGTAAAGTTAGGCTTTGGCGGATCATGCGTCCGCGTACAGAACGACACGTAGAGCAGCAATTTTCGGCGTCCATCCCTTCGTCCCCACAGGCACCGCACGTCCTCTCACCACGACCGATGCCTCATTCACAAGTCTCGGGATACTCGGCGGTGGCACTTGACGCCGCAGGGTGTCGCGACACTTTCGTTGTGCCCCCTTTGTCTCTTGATGTAGTACAGAACATTCTAGCACTGTTATGAGCAGTTTCCTTTCAGACTCGCCAAGGATAAAACGTGTGTTAGTCTCTCGAGGGAAGAATAGCGGTCAATGAAGGAGCGCCAACGCGTGCAGAATCACGAATCGGCGCGATAACTACGGGAAGCTGCTGCCGGCGAATAACCATGCAGTCACTGGCTTGCATATTTTCAATAGTGGAAGGGTTCCGACTTTTTCGGAGCGAAGCTTCTTAGGCTCGTACGATGTCCATTGAAGCCGTCATCGTCGTAGCTTCCCGTCGGACCGGAACAGAGGTATTGCATATACCGTACATAGAGTGCTCGTTGTGCGAATATTGTTTTGAAAATAAACCGTACTCTGTCCGTCCATGCGCCAGTCCGTCCGTTCGTGTGTTCATCCGTCCATCTGTCCGTCCATGTATTTGTCCTTCGGTCCGTCCATCTGTCCGTCCTTCATAGTCGGCGACTTCAACGTTGACATTATGGACCTTAAAACCTATCTTCACTCCATCATCAGCATTCACTTCGTGGATCGGATGCCAATTTTTCTTTTTCTTAAAAACGTTCCAGTGCACGTACCGATCAAATCAAATTGTGTCACCGATTGGCTCCCGGGCCTAACAGGTTAAGAGGCTAAACCGTGAAGAACGAGTTGAAAGGAGTGCGACCGCCGCATTACCGGCATGCAAACGGCCATAGTCACCCATCGTATAGCTTTATCGCGCAAGAACTGCCACCGTTTGGTTTGAGACACCGGCACGTACGATCTCGACCACCCCCGAAGCACGTGTCACCTCTGTTCCCAGCGACACTGCCCTTGCCGCGCGGCACCTGTGAGAGGAGAGATGGGATCTCGATCGCGTGGCGCGTGATACGGACGCTCGCTGAGTGTTATTAAAAACGGCCACGCGTTCGACTGTTGGCATCGGGTGTCGAAAGGAAGAACGTGACTGTGTGCGACGAAGAGGATGTATACGGCTCTTCCTACGTGCTCGGAGCAAAGCCTTACTCGGAGCGGCACTACAGCGACTTCACTTTCTCCCATCCGCTCGGCTTAGGAATGGGTGATGAGGTGCGCGGATGATGATGATGCATGGAGACACGAATTTCGTGGCACAAGGCGACTTCCCACTGGAAGAAACCGTACCTTAGGCCTAGATCTCAATGAAGATCCTGGTCTGAAACCTCTGCATGCTGCCCTGGGTGGAGACGGGGGATGATATTTATGTGGGCCGCTTGTGTGTGTGTGGGGGGGGGGTGCTTTTTCAAAGCCAGTTCTCACGTCGGTGTGGTCGGCAGCATTGCGGTGATCAATCATCTCGGTTTTTCAAGGCTGTGCGAGACGACCTCGTCGCTGATGCCTTGCGGCGCTTGTCCTCGGTGAGAGGCCGTCCTGGCGCGAAAAGCGTTGAAGAAGTGGTGTTTGCTTGTTCACACATCCGCGGGAACGTCCGTTTAATTATTCTGAGACAGTCTACAGCAACAGGCATGCCGACGCCGTGGGACAAAGTAGCGTGAAATCTGAGCGAGATCTGTATGGCCTATGGTAGCCTCGTGTTTTGCTAGAATTTAACGACTGTGGATGGTACATTGACGCGCTCTCACTATCTGCAGTCGGAGTAGTCATAGAACAGTTGTCACGCAGGTATAGGTCAAGCGTTTGGGAGGATGGCTTATGGCTTGGTGGCCTAGTTGGTGTTGCATCTTAAAAAAGTTACACCGCATGCGAATGAAGCCAGAATGCAGAAGGCAGCACCTTAGGTTGTATTAGCGTGGCATATAAAAATGAAAGGGTAAAGACGACACAGACGACTAGAAAGGTAGGTGAACCTAAGTTCATGGATAACCAACTCTCCTGACCCACAACACTTCTGACACAGCACCGTCTGCGTTGTGTCGTGTTAGTTCTTCCTTTACCCATATGTATGAGAACTAACAAACAATAATGCGAGGGAAAGTGAAGGAGTTTTTTTATGAGAAGTAATTGTAATGTGAATGTGAAGAAAAAAAGTGGACGAAAATATGACTTGCCATGGGCAGGATTCGAACCTGCGACCTTCGCATAACGCGTCTGATGCTCCAACACTGAGTAACCGTGGTGGTTACTCAGTGTTCCAACACTGAGTAACCACCACGATGCTCCAACACTGAGTAACCGTTCACTCTATAGGGTATATATGTGCATTGAAACGTGGGAGCCTCAGTCAGCGCCACCTGATGCCACTGCGGCGAGCGTGGAACCATCTTACTCCTTGTTGTGGCGTTACGTAGTACGTGATCATACTACGAGATGGCAGCTGCTAGTTCTCTATCTTATTGCGCTAAACAAACAAAAGGCAGCCATCAAATTTATACTTTTCTGGATTCATAGCGAGGGCCTAGTTCTGGCAGACTTGGTGCCTTGAAGTGGTATGCGAGGGATTATTAGTCGATATCCGGAACAAATGTGCATGACATGACCTGTCCCCAGCACCGAGTTGGTGTGGAAAATATGGGGGACCCTTAAGCTTCGCCTTTAAGAGTTGAACGTGATAGCGAAATCCGGCCCCTAGTGCACCCTTTAACCACTAAGTGCATACTTATAAATATGCTTTCTTACATACACACGCGCACACACAAACACGCACACAGTAGAATGGACCAGCGCGCGCTATTATCGCCGAACGGGCTCGTTTTCGTCGTCACACCTGTCGAACAAAATGCGTTGAAGGGGTCCTAAAGCACTTTTTTCAAGTAACCATGGAATGAATTTACTACAAGAGCTCGTTGCCTCACGAATTCAACGCCGCAAAAAAATTAAGAATCCGTCTAGTGCGAGTGCAGTTACAAAGGTTTGTCGCATGCTGCAATTGCATTATCTCTACTCTCGTCCCGACGAAGGCATTGGAAGCTAAGCAGAGAAGGGTGGCAGGGCAAAGAAACTACCGCACCTCGTGACCTTGAGCATTTTTTTTTTTTTCATCGAACGCACGGCTTTTTCAGCGTGACCGCGCGCACACGCGAGGACAAGTTGCGGCCTCCCGCGGCTATCTCGGTAACTTGATTTTTCGGTCACAGACTTACAGACGATTTTTCGCTCACAACCAACGGTGCCGACGCCGGCGGCGGTTTTTTTTGCGGCACGATCTCTCTAACGCTATCGCGTCAAAACATGGGACATACCTATGCCCTGCGGTGGGCTAAGTCAGGCTCGCGGTGATGATTATGACGGTATCGTGCCATTCATGATAATATATATTTTTATCTTCCTTGAAAACATGTCAGTTGAAGGACATTGCGATCGCGTGTTCCTTCTTCTCGTCCCCTTTACGCCGGTAATTTTTTTCTGACAATGCCCGACAGTCCGCCGCGGTAGTGTAGCGCTTACGATGCTTGTCTGCCTACCCGATGTTTGTGAGTGCCATCCCGGTTGTGGCGGCCGTGTTTCCCCGAACTCGAAATGCCAGATGACCTAGTACTGTGCGAACTGAATGTACGTTAAACACCACCAGATGGTCCACATTTTCCGTAACCCTCTACTACGGCGTCGCTCACAATCATATCTTCGTTTTTGGAACGACAAGTCACCAATATTGTTATTATATTATTTACGATGCTAACTAGACCAACTTCTCGCCGTAACTGTTTTAAAAAGGTGTTTCCTCTTCCATTGCAGTCTAGAGTCATCTTGCCCTTATCGCTTTGTTCTTTCTGCACACAAGTCTCAAACTTTTTTTTATGTACTGTTGTTGCCTACTGCTGTAGAGACCCCGATAAATCGTGCGTGAGAGAGTTGCCACCGATGAACATAACGTAAAGGCGAGGGGAAAAAGCCAAAATTGTGTGCATTGTTCGTAAGGCAATCGGTGACCTTCATCGTGGCGTAGACAGTTTTGACACCTCATCAGTTATTGCTAGTGCCCCGTCACTGTGGCCTAGTGGATATGGCACTGGACTGCTAACTTGAAGGTCGTGGGATCGAATACCGGCTGCAGCGGCTGCATTTTCGATGAAGGCAAAAATTCTTTAGGCCCATGTGCTTCGAATTAGATGCTCGTTAACCAACCCCAAATGGCCGAAATTTCCAGAGACCACCACGACGGCGTCTCTCATAAGCATATCGTGGTTTTGGGACATTAAACAGCACATATTATTACTAAGTTACTGCTATAAGTCAAAAGATGGTGCCTGCTGGTGGATAAAGTAACCACAAAGCTCTCATCTAGAGTGCGTAAAACCAGGAGCTTATTTATTGATCTTATTTTACTTATTGGACACTATCAACCCTTCATGAGGATTATCACAGGAACGGGGAAAATACGATCATTATACGAGCAATTCAGTCCGATGCATATGCATAAAGATAAGGCACTCAAGTATAAAACTCATACAAGAGTAGTGAATTTTTCAGGCGCAAATGTAAGGAACATGGGAATCCCATCTTTGCATGCGGTATGCAAGCATGGCAATGGTTCTCTAACAGAAAACCAAAGCGAGTGAAGGACAGAACGCAAGAGACTAGAATGTAACTGCTTTCCTTCGCGCGCAAGTATTTTAGCCCTAGGAAGTTGAGCTAGCAACGACATAAAATTTTCCACACTTTCTTAAACCATTTCTAGTGATGGCTGTGCTTCAGCAGTTGGATCAAGTGCATTCCATCGGGGCTATAACTGAAAGCAGCACTCGCATCCCTTCGCTATGCAATGAGTCACCGGCATGGGCTGTCGGCTTTTCAAGTACAAAATGTAATCGACGGCAAAACCTATCGCACGCCAGGTAATATAGGGTCGCGCAAGGTCACACACCGTGCATGCCACCGCGGAGTGGATGGAGTACTGAAACAATCAATGGGGCACGCGAAGTTGTTAATCACTTCCCAGAAATGTCGCGCCTGCCGCATTCCTCGATCATTTCGTACTTCGCTCACTTTCACCGGACACGACAATGTTCAAGGCTTCACAACGCTTGTTTTGTGGGGAACCGGGTAGCGCTAGCGCCACGAACCGTTTGACCTCAACAACTTCTGGAATATCGTTATGCAATGACGCAGTGATTTGAATATAATATCCGAATTATTGACTCATTCTCGAATGGCACTTTTGTTTCGCTTCCATACATTTCGGTTCAAGAACTTACTTCCGGTTCTTCGAATATTCAGAGGGAAAAAAAACGCCGGAAAAGTAAAACTGCTGCGAAATCGATGGTTCTGATCAAATCATGGGTCGGCAAACTCACTCATAAGTCGACTCATCGGACTCAGACTCAGATGAAGCCATGAGTCTGAGTCTGAATGAGCATATCTTTCGGTAAGTTCGAGTCGGACTGAGTCCGCCTGAGAAACATTTTGCGAGTCTGAGTCCGCGAGTCAGTTTAGTTGAGGAAAATTTTTGTCAGTCTGAGTCCGAGTGAGTTCCAAGAACAAAATGTATTTCTTGTGTGAGTCTGAGTGAGCTCCACATTTTTGGTCGATCTATATTTCTGATTTGAGTTAACGTTAGATATATGTGATATTCTCCCCGCCGCGGTGGTCCAGTGGCTAAGGTACTCGGCTGCTGACCCGCAGGTCGCGTGATCGAATCCCGGCTGCGGCGGCTGCATTTCCGATGGAGGCGAAAATGCAGCCGCCCTAATCTGAGCCCATGTGCTCAGATTTGGGTGCACTTTAGAGAACCCCCGGAGGTCGAAATTTCCGGAGCCCTCCACTGCGGTGTCTGCCAAATTATATGGTGGTTTTGGGACGTTAAACCTGCATATCAATCAATCAATCAATCGATACATGTGATATGAGAACGTAAGTTTGCTTAAAATAAGGGTCAATCAACTGTCACGGTAAGTATAAAAAAAATTGATGAAACGCGCAAATCGAACGAAAGAATAGTGTTGTGGTAAGCAGCTCAGATCATTGCGGCACCTCGCGGAGTAGATCTGAACCACGCGTTTCTCTCTACGTGGCCTCCGTGATCCGATTAGGCAGCGTGTCTAAATATAAATGTAAAGCAAGGAATTCGCCGAGGCATGCGAACGCCGGCGTGCGAGTGTTGCTACCAGATACTCAAGTCAATGATTAGCGTTGCCTACCTTTTTTTTTTAATTGCTGCAAAACCGACAACTTCGTGTCGTCGTCGTGTCGTGTCGCCGTCGCAGCAAATGCTCCAGCAATCATCGCGTTGTCACGAAAGTGTCCGCCACGGTGGATCGCGGTGCTCCGCTGCTGGCCCGTAGGTCGCGGGTTCGATGCAGGTCGCAGCGGTGGCATTTTCGATTGGAGGCGAAAGGATAAGAGCCCATGTACGCGGGCGATGTCAGAGCTCGTTGAAGAACTCTATGGATTCAATAATTAGCGGAGTCTTCTACCACGACGTCCTACAAGAATAATGTCGCGCTTTTGAGCCGTAAGACCTCAAATATTATTAGCAGCCATGAAGGCGTGATGAACACGTCGCTTTCGTCTTTCGGGTTAACCTCACTGCATTTCACCTCCTTACCCTCTCTTATCTTGACTGTGGGGAAGGAACAAGTAATTTTCTCTGAGATAAAGGCGCTGCTACCAAGTTCTACATCAGAAAAAAAATTTAGTGTTCATTTGAGCCGATAAGTCTAAGTTATTTGAGTTAGTGCGGCGCGAACCACCTAAGTGCGAAAAAACGGGGCCATTCCATTGCAAATGAGTTGTGCGCAGCGAAATCTTGCAGGGTGGCGAAAAGATTATGAAAAATGACAACTGACAGCCACCCGTTTCTAGCACAAAGCTGCAATGAAAGCCAAGGGCATTTTTCAGGGAATGAAAAAAAAAGGGGGGGGGGGCAGTCAGCTACGCAGAGGTTCCACGAACACTGTGGATGAAATAGAGGAGTGAATGGCCGTCCCCTTATTTTTCGCCTCCTCTAAACCATAATGTCAATCCTCCTCACCCTCTGTTCTCTTTCCCACCAACTTGCTGTACCATAAGTTATATGGCCATGCAATGCTTTACCCTTTCGCTTCCTTCTTTCTTGCCCTCTAATCTTCACTGCCATACTCATGCTCTTGCTACGCTATACAAGGCTATGTTGCGTTTTACCCTCTGCGCGGATCCTTTATCTCCTCATAATCTTTCCAGTCACTTTGTTTTCTCACCAACTTGCTGTAGTATACAAAGATATGCTATGGCTTATCCTCTTCGTTGTACTATACTAAACAAAGATGCTACGACTTGTACTCATTGCTTTACTGTGCTCTACAAAGATATGCTACGCCTTGTACTCTTTGGTTTACTATGCTCTACAAAGATATGCTACGACTTGTAATGTGAGCTTTACTATGCTCTACAAAGATATGCTGCGACTTATCCTCTTTGCTTTACAATGCTCTATAAAGGCAAGCTATGACTTATACTCCTTCGTTCTCCTGGCCCCCTCGTTCCTTTCTGACCCCTTGCTCTACTATATCATTCACGGCTCTGCTACACTGCCCCCTTTTTTTCTTCCCCCTTTCTCTCCTCCACACAATGACATCAATCTTCCTCGCCTTCAATTCTTTTTCCCACTTGCAACGCAATCATAACGTTCTCATGAATACGTGCACTCGGCAATGAAAGAATGAAGGGGAAATTTTAAAGGGTTCTTTTTTATTTCTTTGACAAACACGATGTTAATAAAAACCAACAGACCGTCAAGGTCAGGAAATCGCAGGGTACGTAGTTTTTCAGTAATTATGTTACAAATAGGAAAAACTTAAAGTGCACAAAGAACCACTTGCCCTGGCAGAGATGAAACTTGCAACCTTCGTACTCGGCTGCTGACCCGCAGGTCGCGGGTTCGAATCCCGGCTGCGGCGGCTGCATTTCCGATGGAGGAGGAAATGTTGTAGGCCCATGTGCTCAGATTTGAGTGCACGTTAAAGAACCCCAGGTGGTCGAAATTTCCGGAGTCCTCCACTATACGGCGTCTCTCATAATCATAGCGTGGTTTTGGGACGTTAAACCCCACATATCACTCGAAACTTGCAACCTTCGAATAACACGTCTCTATGAATTGAGCTCCGGGGTCGGTCGTCCTCCTTTCCGCTTTATCCGCATTACTCAGCCTTGCCCAATTCCTGCGGCTCATAATTCTGATATCTAAAATTTCACTTCCTGAAACCACAATATGATTGTGAGAGACGCCATAGATTAGGGCCCCGGGGAAATTTGACCATCTGGAGCTCTTGAAGGTGCACTGACATCGCATAGTACACGGGCCGCTATACCATTTCGCCTCCATTGAGATGCGACTGCCACAGCCGGGATCGAACGCGTGACCTTCGGATCAGCAGCCGAGCACCTTTCTCACTGTTCCAGGGAAGCCGACTCCTGTGGCCTATACCAGCGATATCGTTTCGTTTTTTTTCCAGTTCACGTATTACACTTTACGCCCGGCTTTAACAGTTCCGCTCTAGAAATCAATCGTATTCCAGCGATGGAACCCGGAACCTAATGAATTTTCGGGTCGGTCGCTTTATCTAGTGTGCTAACCAGGACGCTTACCTAACTAGGAACCACTATAGGGCGAATTCATCGACAACTCGGGCACATGAACGCGGAACATTATGAATGGGTTCTGTGGATTCCTGCACATTGGCAGAACGGCTATGGAAGGTTCGCGTTTCTAAAACATGCGCCTAGCTTTTCGCACTTTCATTCATTGCGTGTCATTTGCCTCACGCACTTACAAAAAAGGAAGAAAAACAAAACTGGTGCCTCAATGAAATGTTCTTCGAATGAACTGGCGGATGGTGAGTTGTGCGTCCTTCGCCTAAATGAAGGAAGGAAGAAAGGAAGCAACAAAATGGGTGAGGCATGAAGGTTGACCAGGCAGGCAAGCAGGCATCCGGTTGGCCACCCTACACTGGGGGATTAGGGAAGGGGCAAGAAAGTTGAGAAAAAGGGAAGATAAGGAAAAGAAAGACGGTGAGACAGACAGCAAGTTCACTGCAGCGTGTAAAATTCCCCCGCAAGTCAGAGGCGTTCGCACAAAGTCGTCCTCAAGAAACACAAGAGCCCTCCCTCTTTCACTGCCTTGTGGGCTGTCCAAGGATGTGGATGGTGCTGTGTGATAGCACCTGCACAGTAAGAGGCCGATCATCGGCTAAACAAAACATCCTATAAGCGAAGCATTCTTCTCCCGTCCTTTGAAGTTCCGTTTAAGCGGGAACTACTTCGAGAGAAATGAATAAAGAAGCAAACAGACATCTACCCACTCCCCACGCGAACTTTTGGAGGCCGATCGCCACCTCCGGGCAGGCCGCTAGCTCGCGCGTGGGCAGATGTAAAGCGACACCGAATACTACGCGAGCCGCGAAGTGAGCATCAAAGGCACTCGGCCGGGCAGCGGTATTTCGGACCATGCGCCAACTTCGAGCGAAGCACCCACCGCTTTGTGCCAAGAACAGCTGGTCAGTACTGCTATAGGTCACGCAAGGCGTTTAGCAGCTTCCACGCACGGTATAGAAATGACGCACGCTGACCTAGAAGGGAAGAGTGCGCGTTATACCGCATTCGATGTCGTGTAGCCAAGGGGTGCCTCTGCGTAAGGTTAGCCGTGCTGATAAAGTTGTCTCGTTCAATTACAGCTAGTATACCAATCGACGCAACCAATGAAACACACTTATTTAACCCTGGCTTGATCTCGGCCGTGACGGTCACATTTCGACGGAGGTGAAATATGGTTGGCGCAAGTTTGCAGCGCGATGTCAGCGCCCTTTAAAGAACCCCAGGCAGTGAAAATTTCCGGAGCCCTCCACTACGACGTCTCTCATAACCACATTGTGGTTTTGGGACGAAAAGCCACAGATGATGATGATGATGATGATGATAATAATAATAATAATAATAATAATAATAATAATAATAATAATAATCTCGGGTAGAAAATCGCACATGGCTTCGCCAATGATGCTGTGGCTAAAACCCAGTGTGGGAGCACCAAACAGGTGTCCCGCATACAGGGCATCCATAGCTAGTTTTTAGTGGCTAAGCACCCCTAGGACCTTGTCTTGCGTCAAGCGTAACCAGCAGTATCTCCCTAACAGTATAATAGATGGCGCTGTCTCATCGCCATTTGTCTTCTCATTTGCTAGATGGCGTTGTTCCATTAGAAGTGTGTACAATAGGACAGACGGACGGACGGACGAATGGACGCATTGACGGAAGCATGGATGGACAGATGGACCAACGGACGCATGTATGGAAGGACGAACCGAAGGATGCACGCATGAACGAATGGACCGACGGACAGAAGTATGGACAGACGCACAAACGGACGGATGGACGCTTCACTCCACTCATCATCGACTCCAGGATATGCCGTGATTTTTATCTTTTTCGTTATGAAAGTGAATTGAGTTTCAATTCATTATACCTCTTTCTTTTTCACCATGAAGGCGTAAGGAATGGCTACTGCTTCGCTTGCCTGTTCGGGCAGTTACTTCAACTAAATTCGCATTTCCCGTGAAAGGCCAATGGAGCCTTGAAGTTTCGAGAGAATTAAAGAGACAGCCTTTGTTTCATTTCTGCAAGGTACCAAATTTGAAGCAAGGTCAGTACCGGTGAGTCAGATTTAAAAAAGCTAGGACCTGAGCAAAACGGCCACATAACAAAAAGGGAGGTATCTCTCATTGTAAGTTGGCTCTCAGATCGCTTACCACGAAGATACGGCATTGCCCTTGGTCGATAGTAACTCTTGGCTCGACTGACAGTCGTGTTTTCGGAGAGATAAGTAATGGTCGCGAAATGGCAGCCAGGGTGGAGATTAGAGGAAGCAGTGATCGTGTAAGAAAGCCACGACAATATGGTTTGCCAACCGCATAAAGCGTCAACATTAAACCGATCTGGCCATCGAGCACGAAATACCCCCTGGGGTGTTTTTTATAATTATTCCATTACGGTAGTTAGTGAGGTCAGTCTGAGCTGTCTGCCGCTCCTTGTCTGGTTCTTGAATTGACAAGTAATCAGCTCAACGGGAAAAAAAACTGAAGTGGCCGTCGCGCCACACTGATTCAGCTTTTTTAGCGAGATCTACAGTCTTTTTTTTTAACTTATTATGATATTCAATCGTGGCATACTTCAAGCTCCAGTATAGGGCGTTCGAATTCGCAGGATAACGAAGAAAGTTGAGAAATATTCAAGAACCATGGCATGTACAATATAATTGACAATGATATGCGAAACTCAACCTGGCGAGCCCTTCTACGTCACGCCAGTGGCGTCGGGCACTGACCTACTTGATGCAGTATGAGCTCTGTGCTACTTCGCAAACGATTTCGAAAGAAACCGTTTGTAACTGCCGCTTGCTTTATTTTGTATTTTTCATTTTTGCATGAACAAAAACTAAAAAAATCGTGGGAATGTAGGTGAAATTACACCCGGCTATTCACAAGCAGTCGGGTCTAATGCCACCTACAATCGATGACTCGTCGTGCCGATCTCCTTTTTTTAGATAAAAGCCTTGGTGTTTCATTCAGAATATTACTGACAATTAAGGAGCCGTCTTAGATTCTCTGATAAAATTTGCGAAAACAGTGAAGTTCCTGCATCGAAAACCGGCGTCAGAAACGTGCATACGCGTGGCCAAATTTCACGGCACGCCTCGATTCTGCATTCTGCGCAAATAACAATTATTTCGCTCTGTGCTGTACGGCTTAACGCTCTCCCATAGTAAGAGTTCCTCGTACTCTAAATCGTTACCCCCCCTTTTTCTAAACACACGGGGTTTTCAACCATTAACGTTAGTGTAAAGGAAAGTTTTCGTGTTGAGGCCCACAGGACGGCTTTAAGCTCTCCCATAGTAGAGTGCCTAGTACTCTAAATCGTTACACCAACTGTTTCTAAACACAGTGCAGTCACCTGGTAGATGTTCTGTGACCCAGTCTCTGCTGCTCTTTGTTTTCGTATAAACACAGATTGTTTCCGTGGCTCCCGCGGAGCAGGGGCGGCGCCAGGATGTTTTTACTGGGGGGGCAACCACGAAAAGTGAGTTCCTCCGGGGGGGGCAAGCTAGCTCTGCTCCTACTGGGTTTTCAATATATGCTTCCGGGCACTTGGGTGGGCATAGGGGGGGCAGGCGAGAATTTTGGGGGGGCTCCAGCCCCCCCTTGCCCCCCCCCCCCCTGGCGCCGCCCCTGCCGCGGAGAGAAAACGAAAACGCTCTCGTGGCATGAGACCTTCCGTAACTCCACGTCATCACGTATATCTCGTGAATCCTTGGCAGCGTTATGGAAAGAACACGCTTCAGGGCAGGCTCTATCTGCAGAGAGAGTGGGAAAAACAGTTTTAAAAGGAGTGACCGGAAGCATGCGGGGAACGGCTGTTTTGTGTAGAGACGATAATTAGGTTGGAGCGGCGTGCGCGGCAGGCGACGGCCTTGGAGAGAAAACGTGCAAAACGAGCTCGTTGCGTTCCGCCGTAAGGTTTGTTTGGTGAATGCCAGAGCACTCGCTTGCGTAACACGAGGTGCATTTTGTTAGGCTGTTTTTATTTTCCCCGTTACCGCCTCGTTCGTTTCACAACCCTTTTTGAGGGAACTGTGGTAGCGACGAGACATTACAGCACATCTCCTGCAGCTGCCCTCGGTATACAATGCGCAGAGAACGTCTCTATCAGCTGCTCAGGCTCGCATAGATCAGAGACCGATGACCGCAGAAAGCACTCCGGAATGTCGACCTCAGAGGTCATCGCAGGTGAAGGCAACGAAGGTAGTGTCGCACTCCTTGAAGGTGACTGATTTGCGCCGGTGATTATAAACTTACTGTTAAGGTTAAGGCTTGGGCGAGTTATGGGTTAATGTGACATGACGGCTGTGAAGTGTGACTTTGTGTGTGCGTGCTTTCTCTCCTCTCTCTTTTTCTCTATCTTTCAAGCTCCCTTATTCCTGTTCCCGGTGTATGGCAACATACCAGTCATCCTAGACTGGTTAACATCCCTGCCTTTTCTTTCCATCCTGTTCCTTCCTTCCCTTTTCCTTCCTCTTGTTTTAATTTTCTTTACTCAATTTGGATGCTTTTTCCGCCAGCACAGACATTGTGAAACGTGCTTTTTAAAGCGAAGGCTATTTTTTAATATCTGAAAACAATCATGTGAAGGTAGACTACATGAGGGCCGGAAATCCCATCATAATAAAAGTATTATTTAATAACCACAATAGAAAGGAAATTCAGAATGAAGGAATAACAAAGAAGATAAAAATTTCTCAGCATATCCACGGAGTGAATGACGATGAGTGAGGTGAAGCATCCGTCCGTCCGTATGTCTGTCTGTCTGTCCATCCGCTCCTATCACACTAGAGCACGCATCGGATGGACGGACAGACTCATCATCATTCACTCCGTGGACATATGCTGTAAATTTCTTATTACAAGAGCGCCATCTGTCCTCTTTAATCAGCATCTATACGAAAACCACTAACGCCATTTAGTGATGTAATGCCGTATTGGTTTGGTGGCTAAGCTACTCGGCTGCTGACCCGCAAGTACAGTGTCTAGGCACTATACCCGCACTCTAGGCACAATACCCGCAAGTCATGGGTGGAATCCCAGCTGCGGCGGCTGCATTTTCGATGGAGGCGGAAATGCTGCCGCCAGATTTGGGTGCACGTTAAAGAACCCCAGGTGGTCGAAATTACTGGAGCCCTCCCTCCACTGCGACGTCTCTCGTATTCATATGGTGGTTTTGGAATGTTAAACCCCACGTATCAATCAATCAATTAGTGATATTATTTCTAGAGCTTGTACACGCAAGGCCATCTAGTGAGCGATTCATAAACTAGAGGTGGCTACATATTGTTACAAAGCAGTAACGAAGTCCTTGGGCCGGATGGCCCCAAGCGTGCCTTCCCGTCATCTCGGACATTCTGTGTGGGGGCGGGTTGTCACCTGCACCAGCTCTGTTTGTCTCGGCTGTGCGCTTTGCCTGCGGGGCAGTGGCTACGGGCGGGCCCCTCTGGAATGTGCGGAAGGCCGGTTGTGTGCTACAGGAGGGACTGCCGTGAATTTCTCCTGCGTGGTCGCTTCCGAGTCCCCGCGCGTGTGCCACGTGCATCTGCCACGTGTGTGAAGGGACACTTGTGTTGTGCTCTCCATGAGTAATTGATTCCCCGAAGAGACATTCCGCATATATCTACGGAACTGCACGGCGAGGCAAGAGAGCAGCCCGCCAGAAGAAAGCAGGAGAGTGTCGCGAGAAGAGTCGTCGTTCGGACGTTACTGTCCAACATGTTGCAAATAAACGTCTTGTTAAGTTTTCCTTTACGCCTGTCCCTCTGCCTCAGCTCTCGAGAGTTCTGAACGTCCACGTGGCCTGCGGAATGACGACCACCACCCAGCTCCATGCTGGGTGGTGGTTGTTACGAGTCGACGCGGCTCGTAACAACTGGATGGCAGCGGTGGGATTCTGCTCACGCCAAGTCGCAACAAGCTCGGTCCAGCATCGGAATCGTCTCCGCTGAGATCATGGCTGCAGAGTGCGGTGAGTTCTTGACTTTTCTTCACTGAGATTTTACCAAGCTTTATCTAGAGTTTTGTAGGAAAGGTGGTAAATTTGGATAACTACTCTACGTTGACCTGTGCATGGGAACGTAGCGTCCTAGTAGTAGTGAAGTTAGCAGCACTTGTAGCAACCATGAATCTGAAGGCACTGAAAAAACCACTTTTGCTAGAGTTAGCTAAAAGTTTGGGTTTGGATGTTCGTGAACAAATGAGAAAGCCAGAGATTATCGAGGCTATTGAGAACCTTAACGCGGACGACGACGAGCTCTCAGAGTGTCTAGAGCTGATAGACGAACAGGGAAGGCGTAAAGCTGAAGCGAAAGAGAGAAATGAGAGGCTCATACGCGAAGCAGCAGAAAGGGATCTTGAGATGAAGCGCCTTGAAATCGAGCTGCTCAAGGCTCGAGGTAGTAGTGAAGGTAGCGAAGCGTCTAGCGGAGTAGAACGGAAGTCGTTCAGGATGAAAGACCTAATGCAACCTTACCGCTCCGGAGAAGACATGGGTCTGTTCTTGGTAGATTTCGAGCGCACATGCGAGAAGGCGCGTGTTACCAAAACGATGTGGCCGCACTGCTTGCTTACCCTACTACCCTGTGAGGCTGCCGAGGTAATTGCCCGCTCGACAAAAGAGGAAGCAAGCAGATGATTACGACCAAGTTAAGTCGAGCCTGCTAAAGAAATATAGATTGTCAACAGAAGCATTCAGGCAGAAGTTCCGGAACGCCGTAAAGCAGAAAGACGAGTCGTATGCTGATTTCGCATACAAGTTAATGTCTAATATGAGGGAGTGGCTCAAAGAGGCTAAGGCGTTCGAGCATAAAGAGAAAATCGTGGAGTGTTTCGGACTCGAGCAGTTTTACCGTCGTTTGCCCCAAGACGTTAGGCTCTGGGTGCAAGTCAGGGAGGAGGTAACCACTGTGTCGAGGGCCGCGTAGCTAGTGGAGGATTTTGTTTCGCGCCGCGCGCTTGATAGAAGAGAAATTCCCCAGTGGGAGGGCCAAATCAAAAAGGCAACTTGGTGGAGGGGACATTCAGTCCAAGAGAATCGAGAGCGCAACACTGGTCCCGAAAAGCAACGGGAGGTAATGAGACCACGGTTGAGGAGAAGCACCAAAACAGTGCGTTTGAAAAGAGGCGATCACTTGTGTGCTATAAATGCCACAAGCCAGGTCACATAGCGGCCGTCTGCAAGAGTTCAAAAGTTGTTTGCCTCTCAGTCGACAGCGAGGGTGAAAACATGCGACTGCTGGAGCCATATATCAGAGAGCTGATAGTAAATGGAAAAGAGTGTCGCGTGCTGCGGGATTCGGCAGCGACAATGGACGTGGTCCATCCCTCGTATGTTCAAGCTGAACATTTCACAGGAGAGTGCGCTTGGATTAAACAAGCAGCGGAACCATCAAGCGTATGCCTTCCGATTGCTAAGGTATGCATCGAGGGCCCTTTGGCGCATTGCACACAGAGGCTGCAGTATCTGCTTATTTGCCAAAGCAGTATGCATACTTGTTTTCAAACAGATCCGATTGGTTACTAGGACAGAAGAACCTAGCGTACGGGGATGGGGTTGTGTGCGCGCTCACTCGCTCAAAGGCGCGAGAACTCGCAACTAGAGCCGCACCGCTCGATGTTCCCTCGAGAATCACCGAGAAAGCCGGAGATGGAGAGCCCACGAACACGGTAAACACGATCACAACAAGCACTGATCAAGTGAGCGATGAAGGCGCGGATGAAAACGAGGAAGACCCTCTTGAATCTGGAAGTGTGTGTGAGGAAATGATTACTCCTGCATCTAGTAGCCTGCAGACTTTGCTGAGAGTGAATCGATCGTCCCTTATAGAGCAGCAAAGAGAAGACCCCACTCTTCAAAATATAAGGAGTCAGACTAATGAGGGTATTTCAAAGAAAACCGTGATGTATCAGAACAGGGCCGGGATACTTTATCGTAAGTATCTAGATCGCAGACGGGTGCAGTTTGATCAGTTAGTGGTACCGGAACGTTACCGCCGTGATCTTTTACACTTAGCTCACGGTAGCTCATGGTCGGGTCACTTGGGGGTCAAAAAAACGAAGGATCGCCTGCTGCAGGAATACTATTGGCCGGGTTGTTTCCGGGAAATAGAGAATTTTGTCAGAGCCTGCGACACCTGTCAGCGTGTAGGAAAACCAGGGGATAAGGTTCGTGCCCCAATGAAGCTCGTGCCAGTGATCACTGAGCCCTTTCGACGACTCGTGATCGACACAGTAGGGCCTCTTCCAACAACAACATCCGGTTACCGTCATGTCTTAACAGTAATTTGTCCCGCGACCAAGTTTCCTGAGGCAGTGCCTTTAAAGGAACTGAGCTCGGTAGAAGTGGTAAACGCGCTGTTGTCTATTTTTGCACGCGTTGGTTTTCCCGCTGAAATACAGTCCGATCAAGGGACCGTTTTTACGAGTGCACTGACTACAACTTTCTTAGAGAAATGTGGAATCCGATTAATCCACAGCTCGGTGTACCACCCCCAGTCAAACCCAGTAGAAAAGTTACACTCGGTAATGAAACACGTCCTTCGAGCACTCTGTTTCGAGCGCAAAGTCGACTGGGATGTGTGCTTGCCAGCAACCATGTTTGCGCTCAGGACTGCACCTCATGAAGCCACTGGATTTACCCCGGCAGAATTGGTCTACGGTCGCTCTCTGCGATCCTCACTCCGTATTCTTCGGGAGTCATGGGAAGGGCGAGCGGAGGACCCTACGGTGGTTGAATATGTGCTAACTCTGCTAGAAAGGTTGCATAGAGCACAGGAGCTGGCAAGGGATGAGATGAGCAAGGCACAGGCTCGGGCAAAACGCTACTACGACAGGTCGGCAAGATCACGCCGGTTTGAAGCTGGAGATCAAGTAATGCGGCTGAAACCTTCACCAATGAATAAGCTAGATGTCCAATGGGAAGGTCCGGCGGAAGTCGTTCAAAGGCTGTCCGACACAAACTATCTGGTAAGGATGCCAGGTAGACGTAAGACGCAGCAGATCTACCACAGCAATCTGCTCAAACCGTATCGAGAGGTTGTCGTAAACATGGCGGTAAACGTGCCCGAAGAGCCACCACTAGATTTCCCCTTTTCGGGAGCGGAAATAAAGGAGGATAACGCTGGTCAAACGGACATGTTCTCGGAGAAACCGGGCCGAACAAATTTGGTAGTGCATGACATAGAGCTTATGGCCACTCAGCCCGTGCGGTCAAAGGCGTATCGAGTGTCGCCGCGTCAGCGTGCCATTATTGAGACCGAGATTAAAACAATGCACGAGCTCGATGTGATTGAAGCTTGTGAAAGCGATTATACCTCTCCGCTTATATTAGTGGAGGTTCCTGGGAAAGATCCGCGACCATGCGTTGATTACCGGAGGTTAAATCACATAACGAAGGATCAGACCTACCCCATACCAAATATAGAAGAAAGAATTGAGGCAGTAAGCAGTGCTAAGTACATCTCTACCTTCGACCTCGTTCGGGGTTATTGGCAGGTGCCTTTGACCGAAAGGGCCAGCAGATATGCGGCGTTTATTTCTCCCATAGGAACATACCGCCCTAAGGTGTTGAGCTTCGGCTTAAAGAATGCCCCCTACTGTTTCTCGGCTCTCATGGACAAGGTATTGCGGGGTTTAGAGGGGTTTGCCCTGCCTTATCTGGATGATGTAGCAGTATTTTCAGGGTCATGGTCCGAACATCTCACTCACTTGCGAGCAGTGCTTCAACGTTTCCGCGAAGCAGGTCTGACCGTGAAGGCTAGGAAGTGCCAACTTGGCCGAGCAGAGGTTACTTACCTGGGTCACATAGTAGGGCAAGGCCACCGCAGACCTGCTGATGTCAAAGTGGCGGCAGTTAATAATTTTCCGCAGCCCCGGACAAAGACAGATGTGAGGTCGTTCCTAGGATTGGCAGGATACTACCAGCATTACATTCCGCGTTATTCAGAGCTTGCCAGCCCGCTTACTGACGCTCTTAGAAAAACCGAACCTCAAATTCTGGAGTGGGATGAGAAGAAAGCGAGGGCATTCTTAGCGCTGAAAAATGCGCTCATGAGCCAACCTGTACTTGAAGCCCCCGACTACGCTAGACCCTTCGTGGTTGAGTGCGATGCAAGTGACCGCGGCATGGGCGTAGTATTGTGTCAGAGAAACGACGCAGGAGAGGAACATCCCGTGCTATATGCAAGCCGCAAACTAACTGTAAGGGAGGAAGCCTATAGCGCTTCAGAGAAAGAATGCGCCTGTGTTGTATGGGCGGTTCAGAAGCTCGCATGCTATCTCGCGGGATCAGAGTTTATTATCGAGACGGACCACTGTCCCCTCACGTGGTTGCAAACGATGTCGCCTAAGAACGGCCGGCTACTTCGCTGGAGCTTGCTATTGCAACAATACTCTTTCGAAATTCGTTACAAGAGAGGCAAATTGAATGGCAACGCTGACGGCTTAAGTCGTTGTTTCTAGGGATCTTGATGGCGTCAGGTAATCTGGCTTGGGTATTTAGGTTCCATTTTTTTTGTGTGTGTGACAGGTTTACAATTGCTTTTTTGTATTTGTGCTTTATCACGACATGTGTTTGTGAATTTGAGCAGCCTATTTCAGGTTGGGTTGTTAGAATTGCTGCTGCTATTGTAATGAAGAACAGGTCGTTTTGGATGAATTAAAAGCCTGGTGGGTCTCAGGAAGAAAGTATGGGCGCTTGCCTGCTTGGCAGTTGTGTTTCTCGCGTGGTGGACACATGTGCTGTCTTTCGAGAAGGAATGTTGGCCAGCAGAGCGGGAGCCTTTCTCCAATTTTGGACGACGCTACCAGAGGCTGCAGATCACCAGGGTGCCAGAGGATTGCAGCAGAGCCGCATCGAGGTGTCCACGGCTTCAGCACACCAGCATTGTCTTCATCGACCTCTCCCCACAAAGGTGGATGACCTTCGTACGTCGAGGTCTCGGCCGGCCGCCGGGGAAGCTATTACAAAGCAGTAACGAAGTCCTTGGGCCGGATGCCCCCAAGCGTGCCTTCCCGTCATCTCGGACATTCTGTGTGGGGGCGGGTTGTCACCTGCACCAGCTCTGTTTGTCTCGGCTGTGCGCTTTGCCTGCGGGGCAGTGGCTACGGGCGGGCCCATCTGGAATGTGCGGAAGGCCGGTTGTGTGCTACAGGAGGGACTGCCGTGAATTTCTCCTGCGTGGTCGCTTCCGAGTCCCCGCGCGTGTGCCACGTGCATCTGCCACGTGTGTGAAGGGACACTTGTGTTGTGCTCTCCATGAGTGGTTGGTTCCCCGAAGAGACATTCCGCCTATATCTTCGGAACTGCACGGCGAGGCAGTGGGAGCAGCCCGCCAGAAGAAAACAGGAGAGTGTCGCGAGAAGAGTCGTCGTTCGGACGTTACTGTCCAACATGTTGCAAATAAACGTCTTGTTAAGTTTTCCTTTACGCCTGTCCCTCTGCCTCAGCTCTCGAGAGTTCTGAACGTCCACGTGGCCTGCGGAATGACGACCACAACCCAGCTCCATGCTACCTACTGGGTCCGCTGCGGCCACCGACGCGGCTCGTAACAATACATACATACATCCATCCATCCATACATACATACATACATACATACATACATACATACATACATACATACATACATACATACATACATACATACATACATACATACTACATACATACATACATACATACATACATACATACATACATACATACATACATACATACATACATACATACATAATACATACATACATACATACATACATACATACATACATACATACATACATACATACATACATACATACATACATACATACATACATACATACCGAGGAGGGAACGACCCACATTCTAAGGAGCTTCGCCATAAATATCACCGCCATATCCACAAAGTGAATGGTTTTAAAGGAGTTTGGGTGAGGGTTGACGATGTGGTTGGCGACAAAGTGTGTCCCTTTGTCGTCATTCTGTTCTCGCGCTATAACTGTCGTCGTGTTAGAGGAGCTTGCCCGGAGGTGCACGGTACGTTTCTTAGCGAGACCTTGGTGGAACGCTTGTTAAGAGCCGGTACATTATGTGTAAGTAGAAGACAACGTTCTTGAGCACGTTCCGCGACTGGCACTGCACAGCGCTGGCCACGTCGATCGGCACGTTAACCGCCTGCCCCTTTATGCTATACTGGTCGCTGTCGGGAGTCAAATGCCCCAACGCACATAAGTGGTATACTTGGAGCTATCAGACGTTCATCGACGGGCTTGAAGAAGAGGGGGCGGCTTGGGACGACATCGGTACACGTGCGTAACACTCATCGCAGGAACTTGTCGCGTGCTGCCGCGCCTGCGAAGTGACGAGAACGAAGTGGACGTAGTCGCGAAGATCGTCCTCGCTCTGCCAGCTTGCTGTTACCTTTTTAACGTGTGGGTGTACTTCAGTTGTAATGACAACCTAGCACACAGACGTGGAAAAAAAACAGAAAAGAAATATTGGACGAAAAAAGAAAAACTATCCCGATGCGTCTTCGGTGGTGGCGTGCCATCGAGTGAGCATTCTCGGAATCACCGGAGAGGTGGCCTTGAGGGGCGACCGCAGAAGTGTACACACTGGCAACACTGGTGTACACGCCGGCAGCCGCCGTAGGACCAACCGCAAGCAAAAGGAGCAAGCTCCTAGAATTATCAGACGCACCAAGTACCAATGTTATATATTTATGTAATTATATCTTAGGACCTAGCTTTGTCATCTACTCTCACTGCCCACTGTCATGGCATATGAAACCGTTGCATATATGTGTGTGTGTATGATAATAATTAATAAAGGTTCACGATAGATGAATAGCAATCATAAAACAACAGAAAGCACCGACCTACAAGGGCCCATTATACTACCCGGTGACTTAAACATCATTATACGCAGTGATTCGAATAGCATTAAAGAGGCAAACAAATAAGTTCAGTTGCACGAACGAGTAATTTACATTTCTAAATATAATTTATACCAATCAGTTTACGTGGGATTGGGTGACGCTCTGATATCGTGCGGTTACTCACGGATGCGATACCCACAGCATCGCCCGCTCCTCATGATTCACTTTGTGGAGATGCGTGGATTTAATTATTTTATTTTATTTTTACGTGAAAGCCCGATGAAGATCACTAGTTGTCCTCCTCTACCTTACAGGCGTCGGATCGCCGACTCTTACGGTGATCATTTTCCTGTAGACTTCATATATTACAAACACAAATAGAACACCGGTTTATTTGCATCACTTAGGAAGCCATTACTCGAACTTGTCTGCGTAACCGTTACTTCATGATCCAGAAGATGCGTTCGGCCGCTTCTCAGAGCGCAGGACGGACTATGAAGGTCTGCCAGCTAGTACATGATTTTCTCTCTGATCCAGTCGTGATAGTTGGTGACCTTGGTGTAGTATCCGTAGTTGCCCTTGCGACCGCATCCCACGCCCCAGCTGACAATGCCGACGACGTACCAGCGATTCTTGCGCCACACCACGAAGGGACTTCCACTGTCTCCCTGGCAGGCATCGCCCACGATCTCCTGCGCGTATCCCGCGCAGAACATATTGTCTGTGACCTGCAAAACAATACGAAGAAAAAGTTAAGGCTTCTTGTCTTATCGGGAGATTAGGGACAAGGGCAGCTTAGCGTGTTCGCGCGTGGCAAGCCCTTTCTTTCCTTCTATCTCACTTTCTTTCTTTCTTTCTCATCGCACTATGCTTCATACAAACTCTTCATTCCTCCCTGCTGGTAATTTAACGTTCGTTCACGTGTTTGTTAAACAGACACTAAAGAGACGAACGATTTACTCAAATTAGTAAATTATTCTTTCACGATTGCAAGGCTGCCATGTTTGCTGCTAGAAGGCGCTTGGCAAGCTACGAATTGGCAAAAAGAAAGTGCGGTTGATGACGTGTTCTTGTCACTCTCACACCAGTTGTCATGATATCGTAGATTTTCATGTCGTCTACAAGGGCCTGCGTAGTTCCCTAATCCATAAAACATGAAGTATACATTATCATGTGAAGGTGTGAGAGACTTAACTTATCAATCTAGAGAACGTTCCGTCGAGCCAATTGACTAAAGTACGAAAAATGACTGAAGTTCGGGACAATACTACCAAGGATCCTCGGCAGGAAATTAATGCTGAAACTTGTCACATTAAATGAGTAATCTTAATAAACGTATAGCGAGCTGTTCCAATTTCCTGTCCTTTCGAGATTTCAGTGTGTTTGATCAAAACCGTCAGAGATTAGAACCCTTATCGGCAGATAACTATGGCGTGAGACTTGTTGTTATCAGTAAGCATGGCGGGCCAGTGGTCAATTCTTTTTTCGAATGATAGGCTTTTAGAGAGAAAGTGGGAGAGAATATATTCGAAGGCAGAGGGGTCGGCCTGAGCTAGTTTGCTCAGAAGAGGAGGAACGTCCCCCTTTGCCTTCGGTATCGTATCATGATGTGGCTGCACAAAGTGCATATGAAACGTGTTATTATGTCCCCACTAGCACATTATACGATGAGTTGTGGTGCACTATAAGTCAGTGTTTTTAAACTATTTGGAAAATTTACTGAGAAAATACACGATAGTTCACTGTCAGAAAGCCCATTATAAAGAAGTTACGTAATTTCATCAGAAATCCATAAAAGACTTGTGATGAGGTTACGTGTTTCATCCACCATAGAATTTCCTAGAGTATTTACACAAGGAAACTGCGGCGCTGCGATTGTTCTTTCACTTAGCGAATGGTGGTCAGCTAGTCTACGGATTTGTCTAGTCTTAGTGCTTGCGTCTTCGAACGGCTTCGTTTATTGAATCTGATTTCGACTTTCGTTTCGCCTTAAACAGAGATCGCTTGGTGGGAACCTCGTGAGCAGATTGGAACTGGTCAGCTGGCGAAGGTGGTGAAATGCTGCTGTGGTGAAACGTTATGAAGGTGGTGAGATGCTACCACTACACCTTTGCTAAACGTAGTCTTGCGACAAAAAGGTTGCCAGCCATACTGAGCCGGAAGAACTAAGCTTAGGCGCATCCATGAAATGCTGGCCGAAACGCCATACATCCCAGCTTCCGTAGACACTAGCGCCAGATTTCCCTCTAGCGCACGAGTATGAAACTATGATGTCCACACCACAAACTATGGTGATGATGACGACGGTTTTGGCAGGTGTGGAATGCAGGATATTTTACTTCTGGACAGAATCGTAGACAGCCACATTGAGAGCTTAGAAGGCAGCATCGATCGCGACTCAGCAATGGAACGCGTCTGGAGGACGTCTGTGGGACCTGGCGCCACCTGATGTCTCAAGAGAAAGTTTAGAAAAACAAACATAAGTATTATTTTCTTAACTTCTTGTGGGTTCATAATTTAGCGTAGCTTACAATTAGTTTGTAGACAAGCATCTGCTCCTGTTGGGATAGCAATAACCGGCCAGATCCGGGCAATTGATTGATTGATTGATTGATTGATTGATTGATATGTGGGGTTTAACGTCCCAAAACCACCTTATGATTATGAGAGACGCCATAGTGGAGGGCTCCAGAAATTTCGACCACCTGGGGTTCTTTAACGTGCGCCCAAATCTGAGGGAGATCCGGGCAATCTGAGCAGTCTGCGTTGCTGCCATATTGTTTGGGCAGCAAAGTAGCCAATATGGCAGCAAAGTAGCCTACATCAAATTTGTCTCCGATGCTGTCTTCGCGAAGTTGTCGACTTTACCGGATACGTGGGTATTTCATTGACACTTGAGATGGCCGCTGTCTGGTTAGCTGTCCATTTAGCCGTCTACGGCGGGTATTTCCACACACTCGATAACGATGGTGGCGTTGGAATTACCTTGTACTTCGTCGCGTTTCTGCAGACATCTTGGTTCACGATGGGCAGCTCGATCTCCTGCAAGTATCGCGGCAGCGTGTGGCCGTTCTCGGCGAGCTGACCCCATCCGGTGACCTTGCCCTTGCGCACACCGTCGGTCGAGTTGAACTCGTTGCGCTCAATGGCCGCGCGGTCGCCCAGGCACGCCGGCTGGATGTAGTCCGTGAACTTCACCCGGTCGGCGAGAAGCAGCAGCGCAATGTCGTTGTCGTACGTGCTTGCGTTGAACTTCCTGCGCATCGACGAGGCCATGGCCGCTCATTTGACTTCATAACAGCGGTGCTTTTTAAGTTCGCGGTTCGACCGTTTCACATAAACAAGAACTGTCATCGTCATGGTTCGCCTCTATTTTTTTATCGCGTGCAACTCAATAAAATCAAACGGCGCGCACTTTCTTCAACCTGTTCCGCTTTTGCTTCACTTCCCCAGCAAATGAACCAGTCACTTGCCCTCCCTCTTCCCCGATTTGTCCGACGTTCTATATGATATATAACCTGGAAGGGCGGGTGAAGTAGCACAGATACAGAGAAAAAGAAGAAAAGGTCAGCAAGAAGGAAAGAGAAACAGAGGGTGGGGGGGACAGGGAAAGAAGAGAAGTAACCACAGCATTGCAAAGAGCTGGCAATTGGTGGTGAGGGCTAGAAGGAGTGACGCGAGGATGAGGAAAAGGAAATAAAGAAGGTGGAGGGGGAAGCATAGCATAGCCATGTATAGAATAGTATATAGGAAGGGGTGAGAATCGAAAGTAAGGTTAAGGATAAGAAAAGGATGACGGGAGCGCTACCACCTCCGCTGTTTTCTCAGTTTTTCCCCGACTGGTGCCTAGCTTACTCGATTTCTAAGACCAGCAAAAATCTTTAGTTTGACCATACATTGAACGTATGCAGAAGCAGGGTTGCCGAATCTGTTGACAGCTGTAGCAGAGCCAGCATTTCGCACAACTATCGTAGGAATGCGTAGGGCATATAAGGCAGCGTATTAAATCTCATCGAAGTGCCCTACTTCTCACCCCTTCTTGGATCGGTCCGAAAGGCATCAAAACCTCTCAATTGATGCAAAAATTAAAGTGACAGCTATGAAGTGCTTCTCCCAATGGCCGTAGCTTCGTCCCCGGCTTTTCTGGGCTTAAAATGGAAATCAAACAGCGTCCTTATGCAATATCAGAACCGCCATCATCGCTGGAAACGTGTGTGACTGCAACCCTGATGCCCTGCAAAGCGTCTTCAACATTCTCAGAAAACGCTGCCGACCTGTTGTCGAGGCTCTTGAAAACAGTAAGCCGAATACTATAACGCAGCATGCGGTCTGGTTATAAAAAGGCTAATTTAGCAGTAACACTGGAACCTGTACCTTCAGGGACAAGAAGAGAGCAGAAGGTGTAGGACCGAATGGGTTTTAAGAACATCCTAGTCGGAAACAAGAAGAAATGAGCATGGGCAGGGCTTGTAAGGAAGAAAGAGAAATGCTGGTTATTAATAGTAACAGAATAGATGCCAAGAGCATAACTAGTGTGCAAGGGCAGGCAAAAGGTTATCTGGGCCGAAGAGATGAAGAAGATTGCGGATTTACTATGGTAGCATCAAGCACAAGACAGGTTTGATTGGGAGAGCATAAAAGATGTGTTCGCTTTGCAGTGGACGCGTGGTTGTAACAATGACGGTAATTATGATGAACATTAAGCGCGGACGCCCTTACGGGTGAAAGTAGATGTCAGTGATCTTGGTGGTGACCTCCTCGGGTTCGGCTTCGAGTCGGTCGTGCTTGCCCAGACGTACTTGGACTTCTTCCAGCTGGACCAGCTCGTGCTGGAAGCAGTGCGCCGCCGACAGGACCCACAGGTCGTTCAGCAGCGTGCCTCCGCAGAAAGCCCTCTCCAAAGACGGGGACCAGAGCATCACCTAGAGTGACAAGCGTGGCGAGCCATTTATCTTTCTTCACATTCTGTGATGGTTTTTAACTGCACTAAGACAAGGACTGCAGTAGAGGGGAAGATAGCATGCATGCACCACGTGCGTTCTCTTCTTCGGCTGCCCTTGTTTCACCGCAGTTAGGGCCTTTACTAAATGAACGTCACTATTCGACTTGGTAATCTAGCTCAGTATGCATAGACAGTTGAATGGGTGGATGTTCAGTCAAACATTAGTCGGGTGGCATCACTCCTTGAACAGCGTTTCAACTGTCGATGGCATGGATGTGTAAGTGATTCTTAAAATAAAAAAAGAAGATAAAAGTGAGCCCCGTTACTGTCTGCATCATAGTGCGACACCTCAACAGTGGCTCACGAGGGATTGGCGTAAGGAGGGATTAAAAGGAATAGGGAAGATTGAAAGGAATAGGATAGCGATAAGGACACCCACACACAGAAGTAAAGAGAAGATAGAAAAAGGAGGACACGGTTGAAGGAGTCCGAGGACGGGGTACCACTAAGCGAGAGCTTAACGGCGTCAAGAGATGGCGGAGGGCGAGCCGATCGGCCAAAGCTGCGCTGTCGTCGGAGATCGCGGGGGCACAACCGGTCGGCACGGAATCTAGCGAACTCGTAGACTATAGAAGGTATGATTGTAAAAACTTCGATGGCCTCTGACGCTAGCGTTAAGACGACGTGAAGGCGAAAGTTTTGCTGGCGACGCATTGAAAAAAACTGAAAAGACTGCATCGAAATAACTCTAAACTACATACGGTCTTTTTTTTTTCAAACACTTCAATCAAGCACGTGCCTCGTGGTAAGAACGCCGTCACAATCAACGATGCCACACGTGGCAGTGCTACAAGCCGCGGGTGCACCACAAATTTTAAAAACAATCTCTTCTCTTCTCCGTACCCTTCCGACTTCCCCGGTAACGCGCGCGACGTCAAGATATTGCATCTAGAAGTTTATCGACTATCGATGCTGCGATTGGTCGAACAAGAACCTCTGACTTCCGGTTAGTCGGCAAGCCCGCGCTTTAGCGTAGGTGCCCCGGCACGGCGGGTCACCGTTCGCGTCCACAATGTTTGCGATCGTTTGAAGGCGCGCGCGCTACGCCGGATCCACACCGGCACGATCCGTAGGAACACGGGTCGGCACTGCAACAGCGGTTAGGGCTGTTCCACGCGCTTCCCGCACAGCCGCAACGCACGTGCCGGGACGTCTACCGCACGCAAGCGGGGGACAAATAAGCCAATCGGCGACGCTGCGGAGGGTGAAAGAGCGTTACCAATTGGCTTATTTGTCCCCCGCTTGCGTGCGGCAGGGGTCCAGGCACGTGTGTTGCGGCTGTGCGGGAAACGCGTGCACTTCCCGCACAGCCGCAACGCACCTGCCGGGACCCCTACCGCACGCAGCGGGGGACGAATAATTCAGTTGGTGATGCTCCGGAGGGTGAAAGAGCGTCGCCAATTAGCTTATGTGTGCCCCGCTTGCGTGCGGCAGGGGTCCAGGCAGGTACGTTGCGGCTGTACGGGAAGCGTGGGGAACGGCCCTTAGCCGAGAAGCACGGAGTTCGCGGGGTGGGTTCCAATACTCCCCGTAGACGGCTAAATAGACAGTTGAATGGATAGCGGCCATCTTAAGTCCCATTCCAATTCTCACGTAGATGGCAAAATAGACAGCTCCGAGAAGACCGCGTCGTAGACAAATACGATGCAAGCTACTTTGCTGTCTAAACAAGGTGGCGACTCAGCGAATCGCTCAGATAGACCGAATCTCGCCGGAATGGTCGTCTGCACACAAGCAGACGCTTCACCAGAAGCTCAATGTGGGTGACGTTTTAATTGTTTTCAGATTTTAACACAAGTTAAGCCAGAAAATGCAGCTGTTACGTTTATTTTGGCTTTCTCTTCTCAACGCGAGGTGGTGCCTCGTCGCGTAAAAGCTGTCTAGACGTTGGCTCGGTGCTGTCTTCTAAGCAGTCTGCATAGACTGTCTACGTGCTGTCTAAGAATGGGAACACAGCCAGAGAGTCGCGGCAACCGGATGTGGGACGCTGTTTCGAAGAGAGCCTCGGCCATTGTGTATACGCCACTCGATTAGGGGAGCAACACTCACGATGATCGAGGGCAAAGTGGCGTTGGGAGAGGAGACCAGCCGACGTAGGGAGAGTAACGAAGGAAAGAGAGAAACGAGCGATTGCTGCGTTTCGATCATGTATACATCCTGTAACTTGTGTTAACTCCGCGATTACAGCACCATTTAGAAAAAAATTGCCCGCAGCTTCCCTCGGGGGAACACTGAGGAGGATGCGGACCATATAATTGGTTAACGGGGTGTTAAAGTGCGACTTACTGGGTCGATTGGCTAAATTGGTTAACGTGGTTGTGAAATGGGGTGTTAAATTGCGACTTACTTGGGTCGATGGCTAAATTGGTTAACGTGGTTGTAGGAGGGGGTGTTAAATGAGTGAACACGTACACAGTATGCGAAAGGGCGCGCTGGTCGAAGGGACGTCGATCATTGTGTTTGTGGATTCGTTGGAATTCATTTCACCGCGACCTGGACGTCGACGCGCCGTACAAACCAACCGACGAGCGGCAACTGAGCGAGCGAGCGCCGACCTTGAGTATATATACAGCACGACGGCGCAATGCACTGTCAGCTGTTGAATGTTCTCGAAGCGCGACGCCACATGCGCGTCCACGGAGAATCAGGAGAATGGTAGATGTCGAACGCGGTATGTAGAGGAGGAAGGGTGCACAGATGGTGGAGGAGTGAAGCGCGCGCGGTGTGTAGAGGAGGAAGGGATGCACAGATGGTGGAAGAGTGGGCGACGGCACGACGGCGCATGCGCGCGCGTCAGCTGTCGAATGTTCGAGAAGCGGTGCGGACGGCGCACTACAAGGCGCGAGTATAAGATGCTCCGCATCTAAAATTCTCGCGTCCACGTGTTCGATCTAGGCTCTTCCGCAATCTGCCACACCACAACTAAACCTCGACCCACTGGGCGGTATATGGGCCCTTTAAAGACTGAAAAGGCTGTTGCAAAGACTGACGATGTGTCTGGCTCGTCGACTCTCATTCCGCGCCTGTCGTCTCATTACGTGCTTATATTTGCTGCGCAAGCCGCTGTGAATAAATTATCCGTGATCCCTGGTGTATCCGTTCACTTTGCTGTGACTGCCGACTGGGAGCAGCAAGCCTAGTGCTTACTGCTCATACCTAAATATGTGATTCTTTTGTTTCCAATCACTGAGCATTAGGAGTGTCTAAACAACGAAGACACCCGTATCGCTTCTGATAAATTATTGATTGATATGTGGAGTTTAGCGTCCCAAAACTTCCATATGAATATGAGAGACACCGTAGTGGACGGCTCCGGAAACTTCAACCACCTGGGGTTCTTTAACGTGCACCCAAATCTGAGCATACAGGCCTGCATAATTTTCGCCTCCATCGAAAATGCTGCCGCCGCAGCCGGGATTTGATCCCGTGACCTCCGGGTCAGCAGCCGAGTGCCTAAGGCACTGGACCACTGCACTCCTGATAGTTAACCTGCTGATGAGTGACAGAACATCATCCCTCTCACCTGCCACGGATGGGCACCCTTCACCGTGTCTTCTCCGCCCACAATCTTGCCCTGCTGCGTGGGTGGCCTCGTTGTGTTGGCGCGGCTGACAACAGGATTACCACAAACTGAAAAGAAACAGCGCCCTTCGTATACAGCCCCCAGAGTTGCATCGCGCGCTAGATCTTTCCTTGGCGTGGACAAAGCAGACTGCACCCTGTCAGCAGAGTCAGTCAGAGAACATGCAAGAATGTCTAAACTGCACCGCCAGAACTTAAGTGCAAAGCTGGCTGTGGTACCCACTGTAGAAGCGTTGGTAGAAGTGCGAGCCTTTCGTCACTCGTAATAGGCTCGCACAGCAGGCCGTATCGGCATGATATCGGCGCAGCAGGTGCGCGGACAGCCCCCGTCGGTCGTCGCGGCTGATAAGCAACGGCGCAAAGAGTGTTTCAGTGGACACCCAACAAATCACGCGAAATCGTCCAACACGAAATGACACTGGATTGTCCGGTGGCATTCATCGTAGGAGAACTCGTTACTTCAAACCCCCATCTTTCCCGTAGCTTCAATCGTTGAAGAACTAACTCACTTTCATCGACACTGATCCTGGGGAGAACCCGGTACAGAGCGGATCTCTTGATGCTGCACCTGCTGTGGCGGTCAGTGGCTACGCAAGTGTAGACGGCGGTGTCCTTGGGCGTGGCATCGTTGACGTAAGCCAGCCCGTTGCTCTGATCCCGGTACCGGCTGCTGGTCGGAAATGGCAGGCCATTGCGTAGCCATGCTATCGTGACGACCGACGTTGGCTGCAGCGACACCTGGGCGGCGCACTGCATTACCATCGTCTCACCCTGTGGAAGCTCCCGGTCTTTGGGGCTCTTGCGGAATTCTGGAAGGTACGCGTGCGGTAGCGGAATGTAATGAGTGTTGATTGTTCAGAGAACAACTCTACAGTGTTCCTTAGACAATTGTTCATGGGACACGCTTTAGTGAAACACCACGGCGGCAGGCGCTGTGGGGGGAGGGGGGATCTCAATTGGCTCCCCCTCGCCCGCTTATGATCACTACTACTCCACTACTACTACTACTACTACTACTACTACTACTACTACTACTACTACTACCACCACCACCACCACCACCACTCTACTACTACTACTACTACTACTATACTACTACTACTACTACTACTACTAGCTGCAGATAATAGCATTGCTGTCAATACTATTAGGTACTACTAGAACTACGACTACATCGATCGCCTAGGTACTTAGAAGAGACAAGGTCATGTAGACTAATAAGCCAAGAGAACTTCCACTGAGGCACAGCCATTGTTGCTGTTTGAGCAGGTTGGCGTTTCATAACTGTAACACGTGTTACGGCGACACGTTTATAAAAAATAACCACAGAACAGACGAAGAGGCAGGTACGCGTCTATCAGCCTTTTTGTCCGTGTCGCGGTTTTTTTTTCCCATACCTTTCGTGCTAATACACGTCCGTGATTCACACTTTGCATTCGAATGAACATAAGAAGAACTGTGGTTGACTTATCACTTCCTTATCTTGTATCTCTTGAAATCGTTCCTTTTTGGTGCTAGTTAAACATAAATTCATAGCTTCTTTTTTTGTTGGTCTGCGCTTTCATTCATAGTCCCACAATCACCGTCTACTTACGGACGCCACAGTTGTCGCTCGCCTTCGTTCCCTGCATGACGACTACGCTCGTAGACTCGGCCTTCAGGTGATTCGCGATGACGCGACAGGTGTAGCTGCCGGTCAGGTTTGAGTGCATCCGACGTATCCACAGAGTGATCGGTGGAACCACGTACAAATCGGGCAGGGGCTCGGTGCCATTTATTATCATCCCGTCTTTGAACCTGCACGGGACCACGCACGGAGAGAAATCACCATTTCGACTGGAGTGAACAAGGAGGCAACCTGCAACTAACATTCTATTTTTGGAAATATTTTTAGAGAAATAGTGCTTCCTGTTATGATTATAGTTATTATAAGAGAAATGTCAGCGTGGAAATTTAATGATAATAAAGTCGGTTAGCCGACTGGAAATAACTGCACAGAAAAATAACATTTAAATGTAATTTCCCTTGAAGTGCATCTAATGGAGATACTTTGAGTCCACCGTTCTGAGCAGTAAGCAGTTAAATCGGAATCAGTTTGTTCAACTTAATAAACACTTTGTCTAATAACTAAGTCGAATGTACGTAATAAATGGTGTCCTGTTTCAGTATTTAAGCGTGCTACTTTCGTTTATATGTACAGTTCATGTAATGATATGTAGATTTAATGTCGCATAGTTAGAAACGGAAATAGTACTTCCTGTTACGATGACAATTATTATAACAAACAGCAATGTCAGCATGCAAATGTAACGATAATAAGGCGGTTAGCTGACATGAAATAAATGCACAGAAAAACAACACCTAAATTTATAAAGTGAAAGCCGTAGGAATAAACCGGTATTGAAACGTAGATAGAGACAAAACAGAAAAGGAAAGGCAGGAAGGTTAAGCAGGTTGCTCTACACGTGGAAGGGGGAAATGGGAGGAAAAGAATAAATAAGGAGAGAAGCAAAGAGAGTAAAAGCTATACAGTAGCATGCACAGCAGCGCATGTCCAGAAGTTCGTAGAACTGCGAGCATTCACAGATGGGATCGACTTCGACTGTTTTGGATGAAGTTCACTGCAAACCGTGCTGTTAAAGGACACAAAAGGCAAACAACAATTTATGCAAGAGGGAAAGCTTAATGTATGAAAACGACTCAAACGGTAATATTATCAACAGCAGTGTCCAACATACTGAGAAATTAAGCTAAACGTACCACACGACAGGCTTCATGAATGCCATGTTTTGGAAATGATCCCGATTACGTGAGAGCGCCCGACTTCAATTAATCACTAGTTATCAAACTAGCTTCTACAAATAACTTTCCGCGCATCAAGGGACGTAATAAAATGCTGCTTGTCCGTTTCTGCTTGATTTAGAGAAGAAAGAATCACCGGGAGTTACTATGGGGAATGGCGCGAGGGGTTCAAAAGTTCCATTTTCGCCTGATTAAATTGGACAGGTGATGCCATCTAGTGGGCCCCAGTTGAACCAAGCACGCCCGCCATCTCCGAGGCCATGGCAGAATATTGTTCAATGGCCGTTGTTGCTGCTGTGGCTCCCGCAACTTTAGCTTTGCTGCTGCTACTGTCTGCGTCCTCGCAGTAAATCTAGGCAACGTTGTGCACGGCCACAGTGACGTGAAACAGACCACTTTCAGGCGGAGCGTTTAAAGTGCGTTAACGCAATGCGGGCAACTAAACCGAAATTTTATTTCAAAATAAGCCCTTCTTTGGCACCAAGGTAGCACTGAGAGGTTTTTAAACCGTAATTTCGGCAATCAACATCGACTTAACATTTGCCTTTATTGTCCCTTTAAAGGAATGGCCACACTTTGTCATTCCATGTGAAGTCCGACACGTGGTTTACCATTTACACTGAAACCACTGCAGTGCCACAAGTGTCAGAAAATTGGTCACGTGAGCGGTGCTTGCACGAACGCAGTCGTTTGCCCCCGATGTGTGGAGCCCCATAGTGCAGAATACTGCGGAGTAATGATCCTGAAATGTCCAAACTGCCACAGATCGCATGAAGCTTCGTCAAGAGACTGTCCGGCAGTGAAGAAATAATGAAGCGTAATAAAACAGGTGGTAAGAGACGACTCAACACACAAAGAAGCTACTGAGATTGTCATGAAGCGAAAACTATGTTCTTGTCACTGACGAAGAATTTTTGCTGCGCTTCCTCAGAGACGACACAGCATTCGACTAAGGATCCCTGCGACGAGGACTTAGGTGTATTCGCTGTGTTGAGGTCATTGATTGGCAGTACGCGCACACCCCTCACCGAATGAACAGCCCCATCAGCTCGAAGCGCACTGCAAGTTTTGAAACGTAGAAAAAAACAAGAAAGCGCTGGATAGCGCTAGATATACTTGTACAAACTTAATTTACGTAAGACATGCCCAGTGTACAGTAATGATATTGGACATATATTTTCATTTTATGGATGCGCGTGTGTGCGTGCTAATGTGCTTGAAAATATTTTGCGCTAGACTTCAGCGCTTCATTTGATCACACGGGGCGTCACTCAGAAAAACCAACTTCGTACCACGCCACGCTGGATTCAGGCACCTTTGGTATGCAGTTTAGAAACGCTTCGTCGTCTTCGGCAACCGTTATGTCACTGGAATCTCATGCATCAGCTTCAGGGCCGGGAACCAGCGTCCTGTTGCGCATGATGGTGTTGTTACCATCTTCCACTTCCGGTCTGTCTGCGTGCAAGAGAGAGGTGAAAGCTGAGGAAGGAGGAAAAGAGATGTATTAAACGTAAATGACATTGGGGGAGCTCACTTGAATGGACTGGTTGCTATATAACTCAACCTGATCATCGAGATGAAAAATTTCTTTGAATAATACGCAGTCGTCTGCAAATAAACGAATTTGAAACGTAGAGAGAGACAAAAAAAGGAAAGGCAGGGAGCTTAAGCAGATTGCCCTACATAAGGGAAGGCGGAAATAAGAGGAAAATAATAAATAAAGACAGAAAGAAAAGGAGGAAAACTGTACAATAGCATGCACAGCAGCACATGTCCAGAAGGTCGTAGAACTGCGAGCATTCACAGATTGGATTGACCTCGACTGTTTTGGATAAAGTTCACTGCAAAGCGTGATGTTAAAGGACACTAAAGGCAAATAACAATTTATGTCAGAGGGAAAGCTCAATGTATGAAAAAGTCTCAAACGGTAATATTATCAACAGCAGTGCCCTACATACCGAGAATTTAATCTAAATGTACCACACGACAGGCTCCATGAGTGGGATATTGTGGAAGTGATCCCGATGACGTGAAAGCGCCCGACTACAATTAATCACTAGTTATCAAACTAACTTCTATGAAAACTGCTGGGAGTTACTATGACGGGAGTTACTAACAACCGCTGGGAGTTACTATGACGGGAGTTACTAACAACCGCTGGGAGTTACTATGGGGAATGGCGCGAGTGGTTCGTAAGTTCCATTTTCGCCTGGTTAAACTGGATAGGTGATGCCATCTAGCGGACCCCAGTTGAACCAAGCACGCCCGCCATCTCGGAGGCCATGGCAGAATATTGTTCAATGGCCGTTGTTGCTGCTGTGGCTCCCGCTACTTTCGCTTTGCTGCTGCTAGTGTCTGCGTCCTCGCAGTAAATCTGGGCAACGTTGTGCACTGCCACAGTGATGTGAAACAGACCACTTTCAGGCGGAGCATTTGAAGTGCTCTATTGCGATGCGAGCCATTAAAACGAAATTTTAATTCAAAATAAGCACTTCCTTCGCACAACGGTAGCACTGAGCGGTTTTTGGGTCGCTATTTCGGCAATCAACATCGACAAGCCAAGGGGACAGGAACCTCGTCAAGCTGATGTTATGCAGCTTTTATTCCTTGCCCATGCGTTTTCTTTTCTTGTTGTTGTTGTAAAAAGGAAATGCGAAATAAACTTGAAACTTAACATTGGCCTTTATTGTCCCTTTAAAGGAATGGCGGCACTTTGTCATTCCACGTGAAGGTAGGACACCTTCGACACGTGGTTTATCCATTTACACTGAAACCACTACAATGCCACAAGTGTCAGAAAATTGGTCACGTGAGCGGAGCTTGCACGAACGCAGAGGTTTGCACCCGATGTGTGGAGCCCCACAGTTCAAAATACTGCGGAGTAATGATTCTGAAATGTCCGAACTGCCACAGATCGCATGAATCATCATCAAGGGACTGTCCGGCAGTGAAGAAAGACTGGAGCATAATAAAACAGATGGTAATAGATGACTCAACACACAAAGAAGCCGCTGAGATTGTTATGAAGTGAAAACTACGTTCTCGTCACCGACGAAGGCCTGCTGCTGCACGTCCTCAGAGACGACACAACATTCGACTAAGGATTCCTGCGACGAGGACTTGCGTGTATTCGCTGTGTTGAGGTCATTGATTAGCACTACGCGCACACTCCTCACCGAGTGGACAACGCCATCATCTCGAAGCGCACTGCAAGCTTTGAAACGTAGAAAAAACAAGAAAGCGCTGGATAGCTCTACATATACTTATACAACTTAATTTACATAAGACATGCCCAGTGTACAGTAACGATATTGGGCATATATTTTCATTTTATGGATGTGTGTGTTGTGTGTTAATGTGCTTGAAAGTATTCTGCTCTAGACATCAGCGTTTCATTTGATCACACGGGGCGTCACCCAGAAAAACCAACTTCGTACCACGCCACGCTCGATTCAGGCACCTTCGGTATGCAGTTTAGAAACGCTTCGTCGTCTTCGGCAACCGTTATGTCA
>NW_023612786.1:0-59216 GCF_013339725.1 Rhipicephalus microplus | reverse complement strand
ACTGTGTACGTATCACCTAAGAACAATGATAAGAAGAGTAGTTGGAATCTTTTTATTGTACAGTAAGCTTCATTTTCCTTTGACATTTTTAGTGTCTCAAGGCCAGTGCGATTTATCTTACGGCAAAGTGAGCCGTAAATTTCAATTCGAAGGGGCTAATCCCCGAAGATATGAGGAGTGCCATTTCATAAAATAAATCGCGCCTAGTCAATACGCAGACCGGAAGCCGTATATGAATTCTGTTTACCAACAGCAAAGGAGCCGGTTCTTTCTTGTTTGTTGTTGAACGTCTGCCCCCAGCATGCCGTTATGAAGAGATAGAGAGAGGGGGGGATGGGTGGTTGAGAATATCTGCGGAAGCCTTATTATCGGTTGGCCTGCATGTAGCACACATGTTTGTATCTCAATGACCACCTAATACCGGAGCACTGTTAGGGGAACGACAGTGAATAGAGCACAATGTGAAATCAAGCAATGTTTCAGCAGTTTAAAAAAACAGTTAAAAAAATGCGTTGCTGGGCAGTTGGTTCACAATACTAAAGCTTGCAAGTGCAAAATAGACGAGCACAGAAAGGACCACAGGTACACAAGACATTGCGCTCTGTCCTGTGTCTGTGTTCCGTCCCGTTCTCGTCGATATTGCGCTTTCATGTTTTAGGGAAAAAAACAACAACATTGGTAGTCCTGTAGCCAGGAATGTATTTTTATGTAGAAAACGCTCGCAGATTAGAAGAGCACCATGCATTGCACTTGTGGTTGAAAATAAGCAGTCCTTTCCGTGGTAGCGGAACTAGTAAGAAGGTATTGTCCACAAAAATGAGCAACAATACAAGTAGGCTGCGTTAAGTTTGGCGTTGAAAAGTGAGAATGACCGAACCCTAATCTAGTCTTAGATGTGTAAAAAAATGAAGACGACAACTTTTTTTTCTTTGCTACACGCGCTTTTTTCTGTGTGTAGGTCGACTTGTAAAGATTGTCTTGCACGTCTGCGCCCGCTCCTAAGGGTGGAAGGATCGCTTTTAGTCAGAAAATAATGTGCGAAAAATTACACTTGAGGCATTTACAATGTTGAAAGAATAGTTGGCTTATGATTGGGGAGCTGATAATTATTGGAAATATATTGTTTTGACTTCCAAATTAACAATAATATTCCTGCCTGTCGACCTATAATTGATATTGTAGAGAATGGCTGTGACTGAGTTGAAGCAATGAGTGGAATTGAAACTCTAGTATCTGTTTGCCAGTGAGAAATATGACAGAACTATGAGAGGCCGATGGCTTATGCGAGATCCCAACACACGAAACGTAGTGATATTCACGGGTCTTCTTTCTAATTGTAGACAGTACAGCCTTTTTTTACATTTTGATAAAATATTAGCAATCACTGTGCTAACACATTCGGAAGACATTTTTCTCAAGCTGGAAGCTTTCATGCCATCAAACTTTCTTGATTTTTTGTTCAAACCACCAACACAGCTTGCATAAAAATGTGTAGCTTTGTTAAAGTTAGGAATTCTTTTGGAGCTTGGAATTGTACTGGGACAGTCGCTAAAAACTCAGCGCAGAGTTTATCATGTGTACCCGTCATTTTGTTGCTTTTATTCCGTCGATTCGCCAACGCAGTTCAGTAAGAAAAAGAGCTCATTTGGAATCGGCTGCTACGAAGATAACATTTGGCCATTCAGCAATGGCCTAAGATTATTCCAGATGGTATTATAGTATCCACTGCATGTGGTGTTGGGTAGCTTTGGGTAGCTAATTTTTTTTTACTTTACTGGTGCATTCTCTACCAGCGAAGGATTTTGAGAGCCATGATGTCTGAGGTGATACTCAGCACAGTCCAGAAAACTCTGCCGTCTATACTTATCGTAGAAAACCATGATAATTCTCTCATCGGGTCGTAGTTATGCTTAAGAATATGATGATGACTGCTATTATAAATAGATATCATACTCATAAATGACAGGGAAATTCGAATGCAGAGAAAACATAAATTTGGAGGAAGATCGAGACTTCAAATGACGAGAAATTGTCGACCAGTAAACGTATATTCGATGTTTCAACAAGCGGAATGGCCGTCGTCAAGCTGCTCTGGTCAAAACGACATTCCTTGAAGTTGAAAGAATGAGTAGACTGCCAACGTTCTTGATGTTTTGTTATTTGCAACCAATCGGCACATCATGTATATTCCCCGTGTACAATAATGAAAAATGGCTTCCAGCTATGCTTATTGAGGCATGAAGCTGTCTTAAACAGTCCGAACCGAAACGTTCATGCGCAGATGATAATAAATTCACAAGATGCATACGGACTGTGTCGCCACATATTTATCGAGGTGACACTTTTCTAATTACTCACATTCTGGTTCTTGTTCTCACTCATCATGTAGGATTCGTGCTGTACTGGAAGTCGGAGACGAGTGACTGGAGTGAACTGGGAGTGGACGGAGTGGCCACGTCACACACGTTTCAAGACCTGAACTGCGGCACGCGCTATCATTTCTACGCGGTGGCCTTCAACGACGTGGGTCGCAGTGAACCAAGCTCCAGCGTCAGTGCTACAACGTCTGGGGGAGGTGAGTAATCGTCTTTAAAACAAAAAAACAATAATTGCACTTTTTTGATTAAAATTATATATGAACTGTAATCCTGTATACGTGTTGTCCCGAGAGAACACGTCACATACAACTCATTCAAAGTGGAGGAAAACAATTGTACTGTTTAAATATTTTTGAGACAACCAGAAAACAACGCTTCAGTCAATGAGGCCAACGATTAGTTTCTTAACCTAAGCTAGAGATGAGAATTTTGTGTTTGAAAAAAAAAAACTGAGATAGTATGCACTTCACTCGTGCAGGAATCACTATCTCAGTTTTTCAGTTATCACTATGGTAGTTTACCACTAGCCCTAAAGAGGAAGGTGTATAATAGCTGCATCTTAAGGTGCAGCTGTTATACCTATAAAGCAGAAACTAGGGGCTCACAAAGAAGGTTCAATATAAATTGAAGGCGACACAGCCAGTGATTTAAAGGAAAATGATTGGTGCAGTCTTAAAAGACATAAACAGAGCAAAGTGGGTCATAGTACAAACGGGCAATAGGGACATCATAACTGAAATCAGAGCATCGACGAAGTCTATTAAAACTTACTGAAAGGAATCTACAGTGCATCTGCAGCCACCATAATCCTTAATAAAAAAAGTGATAGAATCCCAATAAAAAGAAAGTAAGCCAAACAATATCTCTCCAATGCTATTCACCGCATGTTTACAGGAGATTTCATTCATCTTAAATTCAGCAAATCTAGGATTAGGAATTACTTGAGAGTATCTTAGTACCTTGAGATTAGATGACATTGCTTTTATGAATAACTCAGAGGGCGAATCATAGTTTATGATTACTGAACTGAAGCCGGAAAACTGAAGAGTAGGTTTGAAGGTCAAGAGATTAATATACACGAAACTAAAGTATTGTTCAACAGATTCAGTAGAGAACGGCGCTTTACGATATGTGGCGACACAATGGAAATTTTAACGAATACTGTCTTCTTAGGACAGATAGTAACCGCGGATCCAAACCATGAGCGTGAGATAACTAGAAGAATAAGGATGGAATTGAGCACATTCGGGAGCCATTCTCAATTCATGAGTGGTAGTCTACCACTACCCCTCAAGGGGAAGGTATTTAACAGCTGCGTCTTGCCGGTACTTATCTACGGAGCAGTAACGTGGAAGCTTACAAAAAGGGTTTAACTTAAATTGAGGACGATGCAATCAGCAATGGAAAGGAAACTGATAGGTTAAACCTAAAGAGACGCGGAGAGTGAGTCAGGAAACACTGGGGTGTTTAGCATGTCATATTTCAAGTCTAAAAGAAATAGACATGGGCTGGCACGTGGAACGTAGTCAGCAGAGCCACTTGGTGATCGTTATTTATATCTGATATAATTCTAAGAGAAGGCAATGTGCAAGTTGGAGAAACTTGTGCGGGCAGATGAGATTAAGAAGCTTGCGGTACAGCGTGGCCGCAGCAAGCGCAGGACAAGGCTGATTGGTGGAGCATGGGAGAGGATTTTACTTGCCGTGAGCGTAGCCAGGTCGATGATGATGATGATAATGATTATGATAAAGGGGATGCACTCATGCAGACATGTTCAAAACCTGAAAGCAGTTGGTCTTTCGGGCCGGACTTTCAGAAAAACTATGCTGCTGCAAATATTTCCAAAGCGCATCAACAGCTTTCAATATTTATTCACACATTCCGCGTAAAATGACCAACATTGTTAAATATTGCCACGCGTGTTTCTCATTTCACTTCTGTATTTGCTTGTCACCTACAAAGACTGTAGGAAATTCTCAGCGCACACCGCGCCTGTAGTGATCGAGAAGCTTCAGTTTTGTAGTAGATCATTTCATGATTGCGCGCAAGACATGAGCATTATACAGATTCTTCTGTTACTTACGTAGCCGCTAGCAATAACGCTGGAATATTCGACGGCACATGCATAAATGCCGACGCTCATCACCGCTTGTAAGTCAATTGACGATCGATGGCCGCTGCTCTTTACACCGCCATCGCGGTCAATGTGTATATATCACTTGTAAAGTTTTCTTGCAGACAATACGACTGCATCGGTTTATTGAGCCATTCCTCTCTGGCCTCGTCTTCTTTCTCTCCTGATCTCTTCTTGCTGGCGCTAGCGATGTGGATTGCTACACTCTCCCGGCTGGCTGTCATTCCCCCCACGCTGGTAATATGGCACCACATTTCCGATAGACGCTTCCTCTGTTCTTCCACTTGGCCCAGTGTCTTAAGAAGTCCTTCCTGCTTGGCCGTTTTAACAACAAGGTATGGACTGGTGAATGCGGCTTCTGAGTCCAATCTTTTTCTAACTAGTATCATGGAACCAGGGTTGATCTCTGACATCATCGTGCTGTGGCGGCGATCAAAATGCATTTTCATCGTACTTCTGTGTTTTTGCTGTTGGAGTTGGGTCTTGAGGCTTTCCATCAGTGTGATCCTTCCAACTAAGCTCGGATATGCGTCCACTGGCAACCAAGGAACAGTACCAAACTCAGCAAATTGCGGGCTGCACCCGATGCCGGTGGTGTAGCTCCTGTTATGACGAGGTATGGCTGCCTCCAAAGCACTCTTGAAGGCCCCCTTGAATTCAGGGTATAACTTTTTATACATTTTTGATTCTCTAATCATGCGTTCAGCAAAAGAATAAGCCCCTGGATGATAAGGCGCTGCGTATCGAAGCACGATGTTCTTTTCGCGGGCCCAGTTGCGTAGCTTCTGACTACTAAACACTGGCCCATTGTCGGCAACGATGACCGTGGTGTGTTAGAAAATTTCTCTCTACAACAGTGCTGTCACGCAATTCGCGTCTTTTCTTCCAGCTTTGCAGCCGCGAAGCGCGTGCACTCATCCACCGCAACCAGGAAGGCTTCGGTTCTTTAGATGCCTTCACCCTTTTTTTTAACTTCCGCGAAATCAAAGTGAACTACATCGAATGGTACAGTCGAATATTCTGGTAATACCATTCTGTTTGCCCGAGCCTTGTATTTTGACTTGGAATTTGGCACTCATGGCACATCTTCACATAATGGGCAACATCTGCTTTTCTATTTTGCCAAGTAAATCTCTGAGTAAGTTTGTGGTATGTCCTCCAAAATCCATCATTCCCTCTTGAATGGGGACTGCTGTGATATAACTTCAGCCCTTGAGGCACTTTTGTTTCAGGGATCTTTCCATTGCGCAGTTTTACGTCTTGCGTGCCCTTCCATAGTTTTAGCAAGATGATGCTTCTGTCCGGAATTTCTTGTGGCACGTGAAGACGGGACAAGGCATCAGCGTCCTGGTGCTTCTGGCCTGGTCTATGCAATACGTCAAAACTGAATTGCTGGATCTCACTGACACATCGAGCTGTTCTTCCCTTTGGCTGTGCAAGTTTCAATAAATAGGTCAACGCCTGGTTATCAGCAAACAGGTAAAAATTTTTGCCTTCTAGGTAACTCCTGAAGTATCTAAAAGCCATTACGACCGCTAAAGCTTCCTTCTCTGTTGTCGTGTAATTCTCCTGCGTCGTCATGAACGTGCTGGAATAGTAGTCGGTGACCTTAAGCTCTCTTCCGGACTGCTCAATTTCATATCGCGTATACAAGATGGCGCCTGCAGCGTAGTGAAATGCATCTGTATATAATTCAAACGGAATATCAAAGTCGAGCAGGGCTAGTACAGGGTAAGATGAAATGGCTCGGACAAGTTCCAGGTAGCTCTCTTGACATTCGTCAGGCCAGACGAATGGAACGCCTTTCTGAATTAATGCGGTCAAACATTTCGTTTTTATATCATAGTCCTTTATAAATGCAGGAAAACTGCTGGTGAGTCCAAGAAACACTCTTAAGGAGTGTATGTCTTGAGGTTTTGTAAGCTTCTTAACGCGCTGGACGCTCCCTTCTTTAGCGCCTTTGGTTCGCCCATCAAAAACTCTTCCCAGAAACACTACTTTTCCGCAGAAGAACTCGCTCTTCTTTATGTTGATCTAAAGTCTAGTGGTGCTAAGGACTTCGAAGACCTTTTATAGCTGCTCTTCGTAATCTTCTTACGTTTGCGTGTATGTAATATTGTCGTACACGTATACGTTGCAGAATATTCAGGGGAACTCCCTAAGTATGTCATTCGTCATCTTTTGGAACCATGATCCAGGGTTCTTCCATCGGAAGGGTAGTCTGTTGTATTCGTAGAAGTCAAAAGGGGTGACGAATATGGTATATTTTATGTATCTCCTTTTATCTTTTGCATAAGTCAATGCGAGAAAACACTGACATCCTCCGGTTTCTTTAATGATCTCATCAATTCGTGGCATAGGGTATGAAAAAAGATCAGTCTGTTTATTAATGAGCTCATAATCTGCACACTGGCGACATGAATCATCTTCTTTTGGAACAATTGTAATAGGTGAAGGAAGAGATGAAGTTCAAGGCCTGATGATTCCCGCCTCTAAAATTGATTGGAGCTCATTTTTTAACCAGACTTTCTTGTCATGACTGAGCTTGTGTGGTTTTTTTTCTTTACAATGGTGTTGCCTAGGAATAGAACAGTACCTTAATGGCTCTCATGGCTTCAGGGTAAGCACCAACTCACAAAAGCTCGGGAAACAACAATGGTACATATTCTCTGGTAGCCGGCTTACGGTAAGCCTTGTGGGCGATATTTGCTTTAGCACACTCCCTTCCGATGGTGACTTCGTCATACCAAAATATGTTAATCTTCATGCATGTCATATCAGGCCTTGATGTAAGAAAGTCGAAATTGACTTCGGGCATTACTTGCGCTTCTACTCAGAGCTTCTCGTCTGCATACTCCAGACATACTTCCACCCATCTGTCATACTCTCGACAAGAACCATCATAGCTGCACACACGAATAGTTTTCCCAAGTACAATCGCTCTAGCGTTTACTAGGTTCTCGTTAAGTGAACTAACAGAGACACCAGTGTCAATCAAAACTGATAATTTGCGACTATTCACTAGCATCTGGACACCCAGTATCCCTGTATTCATTAGAAAGACTGTTTCTTCGACAGTGTAAGTTTCTTTAGCTGTGTCCCGACACCATGAACTCAATAGCATGCTGGTGTGCAGTCTAGATTCAATTTTAGCCTCTGGTGCGCCCACAGATGGGGGGTGGGGGTGGGGTGTTCTTGCCATAGCAATTATCTCTGCCTACTTTAGCCTCTTCATCAGGTGTCTTGTATTCAGGTGATGTGATGTATTTCAGTGCTGAGAGTAGCTAGTCCATAGAGGCGAATGATCTCACTGACATCTGTCTTTGATAGTACTTTGTCATGCCACATATCACCAGAGCGATTAGAGAGGAGTCCGCCAATGATGGGTCAGCAGTAGGAAGTAAGCGCCACTTTTCGAGAACGTATTTCTTGATATTTGTGCATCTCTGTCTGTAAGCAATGGCATTATCCCAAACCTCTATATGGTTCGTCTTCAAAGCACTTGGAAAGCTTTTCCTCCATGCGGCCCAAGAAATGTTTCCATATGAAGTTATTTGTAATTCAAACCATTTCTGCGCGTTCCCGCAAAGGAAAGGCTTCATATTACGTACGCGGTCTTCATCGCTCCTCCACTGGTTTCTGGGGCATGCAAATTCATAGAAATCAAGCCACGCATCAGCGCTTGAACTACCGTCAAACATGTCCGGTCGAACAGGAAATTCTTTCTTGTCTCTTACATTTGCAACTGACACAAGAAGTTCTAAAAACTGCTGTTGTTGTGCCATATATAGCTTCTGTACTTCAAGTATAGCATTAATGGCACTTTCAGTGCTAGTATCAGCGAGGCTTCTTGGTGTTCGAAAAGTATGTTCCGAGGGAGCTGATACCAAATGAGACACCAAATCGTCAAGAGTTATGTTCACAGACACACTACCTTGAGCAACGATGTCATCCACAGTAGCTCGGGCGATATGGGCGATCGTCTCCAGAAGGCTCGGAGTTGTAGTGGCTACCTGCAACTCCACGTATCTCTGGCCCTCTGCTTGTAAGCCAACGATGAGGGGTCGCTCTTGATGACGAGTGAAGTCGCACTTGATCTTCATTTGCAGGCTCCTGACCTCGACTGTGCCAATGTAAAGTTTTCGTGCAGACAATACGACTGCATCGGTTTATTGAGCTATTCCAGTCTGGTCTCGTCTTCTTTCTCTCCTGATTTCTTCTTGCTGGCGTTATAGCCATCTGGAACGCTGCATGGCTGTAATATGGCTTTCCATTTACCGGCCGCAAGTTCGGCCACATAAGCAGTTTAATCTCAGACATACAGTTTCTTGCCTTCGTCAACGTCACGATCAAGTCACAATATGCCGCTGAAGTCAGCTTTGGCCTATTGCAGCGTTGTTATAAAAAACTTGCTAAGTGTTTCGCCGCACCAATTTTTGGAACAATCTTAGAACAAGACTTGTCGCCATAATCATTGTGTCCAGAACTAATTGACGTGCTTTATATTTCCTGAAATGATTTTCCTGAAATGACGTAAGTGTAATGTGCCCGTGCCTAAACCCATAAAATAAGACAACCGAAATTCTTCGAAGATTCTGGTAGGAAGCCTGATGTTCAGCGCTGCGGTAAGAATATGCGCTGAGGGAACATAACGCGATATCTGTGAGAAAAATTATGTTTAAGCCATTTTACCCCTTCTATGGTACGAGTGGTAAGTGTGAATAAATTAAACTGGCAGTGCTTTCGGACCTCATTCTTAAAGACCTACAATACAACATTACATTACCGTAGCCAATACTTTTATTACTTAGGACAGCCTTAAATGGACACCGGAGAACAAACCAATTTTGCTCGTATTTGAAAAATACAGTTTCACAATCTCGAAAACACCACCCTTACAACGACACGACGCTTAGTGACTGAGAAAACGCGTGAAAAGAAAAGGAGGGCGGCAGCGCCTCTTTGAGATTTTTGCCCGAAACTTCCGTGACGTCAGAAGCTTCGAAGACGTCTACTCAGCCCTATATAGCTTCCAATCAATAAAATGAGAACAATGTATTCTGTGTGTGCCACAGGCTTAGAATATCGAGGTACAATAATTTGTTTCGAGCTAACGCCACGAAAATACCTAAAATACATTTTAAACTTTCTTATACCACGCATATACTTTTGGTGTAAAATTAAAATACGAAACTTCTACCCTCATTTTTCCAGCTAATAATGAACCCATGATATAAAAAACATCTGTTACTAGTGTTCTCAGAGTACAGCTTGTCAATCCAAACCTAGTCATTTTATCTCTCTAGTGTCCCTTCGAAGTTAATACTCAAGAATGGCGAATAAAGAAATGTACAATCAAGTTGTCTCGACTAAATCTCGCCATTAAAGCGTTCAGTCAAAGCTGCGTGGAAGCATTGGGATCACTTGTAATTTTCACCAGAACGGAACAGCTGGCTTCATTCAGATCGGTGTCAAAAATATTAAAACAAAAACAAAAAGTATAAAAAATCACAGCATATCTATAGAGTAAATGATGATTAGTGGGGCGAAGCGTTCTTCAGTTCGTCCGTCCATTCGTTCTTGCTTCCGTTCGTCCATGTGTCTGTCCGTGCGTCCGTTCGCGTGTGTCTATTGGTGTGATCGTGTCAGTGCGTCTGTTTGTCCGTCCGTGCGTCTGTTCCTGCGACCGTCCCTCTGTCTGTCCGTCCATGCATCCGTCTGCCCGTCTGTCTGTCTGTCTGTCTGTCTGTCTGTCTGTCTGTCTGTCTGTCTGTCTGTCTGTCTGTACGTCCGTCCGTCCATCAGTCCGTCCATCCATCTGATGTATGTCCGTCTGTCCGTCTATCTATTGAACGCTTCAAGTACCGCCATCTCACATTTTTCATCATTTGTTCATCATATACAAGTACCGCCATCCAGCGGGCATTCTAAGGACAGGTATTTTGGGTATGTGCCACCGGTGGTTAGAAACGATAACGGGAGACGAACGGGTGACGCCATAAGGAGAATCGCCCCTAAAACAGCAGACTAATGCCACAGAGATGTCGTTCGTACCATTTTCCTCGCAATTAATATTGCTTAAGTGGCGGTAGCAACTTCGAAGCACTTGCTCAGACGTCAATGATGTCTCAACAGCTCACAATTGCGCCACCCGTAAATGTGGCACATCTGCTCAAAAGCAGGCCGAAATGTACTTTGAAATTTCACTAGCGGTCCAATAATGACTTACAATTTCTTGTCAAGTCAACAACTGATACTCCTATTGTTGATGTCACCCGGCTAGGCAAGTCTCGCTGTGTGAAGATTGCGTTTAAGAGCACATCACTCCCCTCTCATGTGAAGGTGGGGTACTTCAGACATGCGGTGCGGCCTTTCATTCCAAAGCCTCTCCAGTGCCGTAAATGCATAAAACTTGGACATGTGAGCAGCGTCTGTGAGAATTCGGTGGTATGTCACCGCTGCGCCGAGCCCCATGAAGCGGATAAGTGCGTCGCAACTGTCAAGAAATGCTCTAATTGCAATGGATCCCAGGAAGCCATATCGAAGGACTGCCCGCGGATTCAGAAAGAAATTGCCATTTCGAAGGAGATGGTGCGCGATTACTCATCTCATCGAGAAGCCGCAGCTAAAATCAGAAGGCGTCGTTCACGTCGACGTCGGTCTTGAAGGACGCCCGCTACCTCCTCTACACGTTTGCCAGATCCCACATCAGTACCATCTCCTTTGCCTCCCAGACCACATGCCGTGGGAAAGGCTGTAAAGGACAAAGCCAGTCAGCATACCCTAACTGCGACAGAGGGGCCTGCATTTCAAAAGGAAGCAGCATCAAGCGAACCGAAGGAGTTTCATGACGGCCAGTCCGCGATCCCGGTTCGAGATCTTTCCAACCAAGACAGGCAAGTGACTGCAATCGTGCAATCATTCATTGCCACGATTCGCATGCTACTGAGTAGCATACAATCTCCGTCTGCTAAGAGTGCACTGCAAATACTGGATTCACTGAATCCAGTTCTTGCTAACTTCGTTAAGCGAAATGGCTCAACGAAACCTCATCTTCCGCACTGAAGTTAAAAGTGCGTAGATTTTTCAGTGGAATGCCAGAGGCATGAAGTCCCGTATTTCAGACTTTCGCCAATTTGTCCGGGCCAATCAATTCCCTATACTTGTCATATGTGAACCAAACGTATCAACGTCTCATAGATTGTCCGGTTGTGAAGCTTTTTGTTCAGCCGCTTGCGAAGAACGAAGCAAAGTAATTGTTTACATTCGCACAGGCTTGACTTATCTTTCGCACCCATTCAGTTCTAAGGACGACAATCAGTACGTGTGTCTTCGTGTAAAGAAGAATGCAGTTTAGTTCATGCTTATTGGTGGATATATATCTCCGTCATCGCGATTTGACTGCGACAGATTGAAAGACATCCTAATGAGGACCGATGGGCCTTGGATCATCACCGGTGACTTCAACGCCCATCAAATGCTTTAGGGGAGCACTAGGATGAATGCCAGGGGCTGGAACATTGTTACATTTGCTTCCAATTACGACCTTTTCATTATGAACGATGGTACCCCCACGTATCTGCGGGGTCTCACGTATGGCAGTTCCCTTGACCTGACATTGGTGTCACAGTGCTTCTCTCACAAAGTTAAATGGTTTTGCGATATTGAGACTCATGGGATTGATCACATACCCACCTACGTGACGATCGATGGTATCATAAAAAATTTCTCTTCCGGTGTTGTAATTGGCACTGACTGGTCGATGTTTACATCGCGTGTTGAGGACGCTTGCCAAGAAGGCCTCGCCTGCAGCCTGGAAAATACCATAGCGGAAGCTATGCAAGCATTCAAATGTAAATTACCATTTTCGTCTAAAATAACACAGTTTGACATCGAACTGGAAAGATTACGAGCTATACTAAGGCGTGCTGAACGACGATACAGACGCACAAGATCAATTTACGATCTGAGGGAAGCAAGCTGGCTCCAGAAAAAAATTCAACGACGCATTTACAAGCTGGAGAGCGAACGCTGGAAAGCATTCTGCGAATCTCTAGACCCTCATAAACCGCTGTCATATATCTGGAGAACAGTTCGTGGTCTTCGCTCCTCTCCGCAACAACGGCACCCTTTTAAAGCTTTGGCACTCCATCATGGAAAAACAGAACTCGAGGTGGCTGAAGAATTTTGCACGAGAGTTGCCTGTGAATATGATGAACGAGAGCATCGACGCCGTGATCGTTCCTGAGACGCGATTACCAGAAATGGACATTCCATTCACCATGGAAGAACTGGAAGGTGCTTTAGTCGCTTCTAAGCGCTTGTCGTCGCCAGGTCCTCATGGTATTAATTATAGTGCGTTGGGACACGTTGGACAAAAAGCCGGAAAAGAACTTTCAACATGCTTCAACAACTCCTGGTTCAGCAACAGTGTTCCCCGAGAATGGAAAAAAAATTTGCCCGCAGCTTCCCTCGGGGGAACACTGAGGAGGATGCGGAGCATATAATTGGTTAACGGGGTGTTAAAGTGCGACTTACTTGGGTCGATGGCTAAATTGGTTAACGTGGTTGTAGGAGGGGGTGTTAAATGAGTGAACACGCACACACGTATGCGAAAGGGCGGCGCTGGTCGAAGGGACGTCGATCATTGTGTTTGTGGATTCGTTGGCATTAATTTCACCGCGACCTTGGACGTCGACGCGCCGTACAAACCAATCGACGAGCGGCAACTGAGCAAGCGAGCGCCGACCTTGAGTATATATACAGCGCGACGGCGCATGCACTGTCAGCTGTCGAATGTTCGAGAAGGGGGAGAAGCGCAACGGCGCATGCGCGCGCGTCAGCTGTCGATGTTCTCGAAGCGCGACGGCGCATGCGCGCGCGTCAGCTGCCGATGTTCTCGAAGCGTGACGGCGCATGCGCGCTACATTATACAGCTAGCGAATGTTCGTGAAGAGGAGAAGCGCACGCGGTGTGTAGAGGAGGAAGGGTGCACAGATGGTGAAGGAGTGAAGCGCGCGCGGTGTGTAGAGGAGGAAGGGATGCACAAATGGTGGAAAAAAGAGGAGGAAGCTTGCGGACGGCGCCGCACTACAAGCCTCGATTATTAGATGCTCCGCATCTAATAAGTCGATTAATACCACTTTTGAAATCGGGAAAATCACCATTGGACTTGACAGCGTATCGCGCTATTGCCCTCGCAAGCTGCCTCGGAAAAGTTATGGAAAGAATGGTTCTATTTCGTCTCGAATGTACTTGGAACGATACACCAAATACCCTTCTTGCATGGCAGGCTTTCGTCGGGGCCGCTCCTCCATCGACTGTGTGCTTGACTTATCGACATTTGTTCACCAATAAAAAAGTCGCAAGCGCATATCAGTGGCACTCTTTCTTGACGTGAAGGGTGCATATGATAATGTAGCTCACGATGCCATCCTCACTTCTCTCGCAGCAATGGGCATTGGTGGACGAATGTTTCATTGGATAAAAGATTATATAACTGGCAGGTGTGTCTTTGTGCAAACATATGAGGGTACAACTGCTGAACATTACACCTACTGCGGAGTACCTCAGGGAGGTGTTTTAAGCCCCACATTGTTCAATGTTGCCCTCATTAGTCTGGTGAAGGTTCTGCCAAAGTCGGTGTGCCTATCCATATACACCGATGATATTTGCTTCTGGAGTGCTGCAGTTACTCGCCCTCAGGTGCGTGCACGAATACAGCGGGCAGCAACCCTCACAACAGCCTACCTTCAGAAACAAGTCCTAACTATATCAGCTGTGAAGTGCGCGTTGATGGCGTTTACGTGCAAACCAATGACGCCATACCCTGTTCACATCAATGGACAGAGTGTCAAATATGCACGGACGCATCGTTTCCTAGGCATAATAATCGACAGAAGTCTTTCATGGAGCCCACATTGTGCGTACTTGAAGAAGAGACTGCTATCTATTGTGCATATAATGAAATTCACGTGCGGGAAAGCATGGGGAACTTCTGTGGCCTCCATGCTGCAGCTGTACAGGGCCCTATTTCTGGGTCTCTTGCGCTACAGCTTGCCGGTACTGACTAACACTTGCAAATCGAATACTCATTCATTGGAGAGTTTGCAGGGTCAGGCACTGCGTATCTGCCTAGGGCTGCCCCGATGCGCTTCTACTTATGCCACAATCATGCTTGCCAAAGACCATCCGGTCAGGACATATAGAGTCGTGGATTGCCTCAGAGCGCCCATTCGTTATGCTAGCCGTGTCCCCGACCACCACTTGGCCCTTCTACCCTCCAGAAGACCACGTGCTACGTTTTCAGACGTCATAGCCAAGCACCTAAACAGCATTCCATCAGGATATACGCCAGCTGCGAGAATGGCATGTTGTTTGTGGTGCCTCAACCAGCCGCAAGTACGTCTAGAAATTCCGGGAATCAAAAAGAAAAGCAATCACTCCAGAGTAGCATTGAAGCAAGCAACACTGCAATTATTACATGAGTTGTACTTAGACCGAACGCAGATATACACTGATGGGTCCGTCTCGTCCAGCAGCTCATCAGGTGCCGCTGTAATTCCGGCTGCAGCAATGACAATCAAGTTTAAGTTTTCGCATGTGAATACATCTGCGGCAACAGAGCTTGCTGCTATAAGGGCTGCTTTACAATATCTAGTTCAAGAACGTCCAAGAGAATGGGTCATATTGTGTGATTCGAAGGCAGCGCTTCAGAGTTTGCAGTCCGCCATGCGTAGGAGGAGTCGTGACCAACTGGTACAAGAAATAAGACATTGCCATCATGAAGCTCTAGCACGAGGGCATGATATTATATATCAATGGCTGCCTGGACATATCGGTATTACCGGAAATCAATTAGCCGATGATGCAGTCCGCTCAGCCCATCAAGAAACCCGTGTAGTCCCGATTCCTCTATCAAGGAATGATGCAGCAAGACAACTTTACCTGCTGGCTCGAGATCTCACACGCACGTTTTGGTCGTCTACCAGCTTCCAAAGGTGTCAATTTTATGAACTGGATCCTTCGCTCAAGCTAAAGCTACCATCACAACTTTCCCGCTCCGAAGCGACACTGTTATGCCGCCTTTGGTTGGTTGTTGCATTTACAAAGGTGTACTCTTTTCGCACTGGTATGGCAGACACTCCTACCTGGTACTACTGCGGAGCTGAAGAGACCATCGAAACCGTCCTGTGCAGCTGCGCTTGCTACGACACACAGCGATTCCAGCTCCGGATGGTTTTGAATCAACTTGACCCCGGACCATTTTGTGTGCAGAAGATACTAGGACCTTGGGCGTCTGCCTCAGTTGCGCAGAAAGCAACTAAAGCACTGCTAATTTACCTAAAGTGAACAAACCTGAGCGACCGCCTGTAGACTGTGTGTGCTCCCCGAGTGTGCTCGTGATTGTGTGTACCTTCTCATCTCTTTACAACCTCTTTTCTCCCCTTTATCCCTTCCCCAGTGCAGGGTAGCAAACCGGATGAGTGTCTGGTTAACCTCCCTGCCTTTCCTTGCATCTTTATCTCTCTCTCTCACTAGCGGTCATTCGAACGGGCGGGAGCTGATTGCCTTGAGTGCACAAAATAGCGGTGGAAGGTTGCTACATTCTACGTGCGATGTTGATTAGCTTTACCTTTATTTCAACCTCTCGTGCTTTATTTCTGCTTCTTAAGGCTGCGAAACGAGATTATGGAAGCAGTTCTGGATGCTCCTAAGTCTCAGTTAACGCAATCAAGTTTTTTTCTTCTCTTTTACAAGGTGAACCTGATTTGACAATTTCGAAACTCTGTTCCGCATTTTGGGTAGCGCTAGCTGCTTGGAAGTTTCACGCCATGATGAGAATTCGTTAAGCTGACTCCTCGATAGTATACGCACAGAGGTTTGAGGCCATATTTTAAATAGAGTGTGTTTTTTTACGTCTCTGTAGGGATCACTGCGATTAAGGGCAACTCTTAAGATTCATTTAAGATGTATCAGCTTTCGAAGCCCGTAGAGGCCGTATTGCAATGCAGCTGCAGGTGCAAACGGCCAATTTTCAATTTATGTTTGCTTATACATTTAGTTTGTAAGACTATTGATGCGGCACTGACTTCTTGCGCACCTGGCGGTCATATAGGAGACCCAGCTTTGACGATGATGCATGAACGGCAGTGCGAAAACTCACACATTTTTAATGTCGTTGTTCAAAGCAACCTATGTGATCTCAGCATATTTTTCACTGTTGCTGCTACCTAAAAGCACAATTATGGGCAAGTACAACAACAACAACAACAACAACAACAACAAACAGCTGTCTCCATTCTGTCCCCTATATTAAAAGCCTTCAGTACCTTTGTAACATTCGTTTCACTGTTAACAAAAGGAGTGATTGCAACGCACAGGAAAACAGAGGTATGACATGACGAAAAATAATGCATTAAAAATAATAAAACTTTCCTTCACACTTTGGGAAGCCAGGGCACAAGCTTACAGCATCTACAGGCATGACTGTCAAAGCCCAATCATTTCAACAGTCTGTGTTCTCCAGCTGTTTATACTAATTGTGTATGTTTGGAGGGATCTATTGCGTTTTGTGTTCAGAAAACATTATTTTTCTATATGCATGGTCACGAGGACAAACAAAGCACAGTGAACAAAGTATTAGCAACGTCAACATCATAAGTGGCAAAAAACAAGAGAAAAACTTTTCATGGTAAGTATTGCAGTTGATTTGGGGAAGCAATAGTTGGTATACTTGAGCATGGTTGCCCAACAAAAAAATGGAGGCGTGAAGCAGAGTGAGATTAACCCAGCCAGAACTTTCAGCTAAACATAGGGTACCAGTGAAGCAGTTTGTGTACAGACACATGGATTGTTAATGCGTGAGCAATGAACAAAAAAGACAACAGTCACAAAGTAAACAGAACCACCACCGGAAAAAAAAGGATTTTCCAAACCACCACCGGATTTTTGACATAGAGAGCAAAGGGACACTAAGGCACTTCTTACACACTTTTGCAATCTCTTGAGGCTCAGTGATTTCCAGAATGAGCTGCGTATTGGTGGTGGTGGTGGCGGCTGTGTTGCTGCAACAGACGGAGTTAGCTTTACCTAAATGGCCGCCACTTGGTCTACTTGAGCATCTCCTAAATTGTAATGGTCTATCAACAAACGTCACACAACACAGGGTCTTGCTGAAAAAAGCACCGAGAATGCATTGCACGCTCCTTACTGTTGCCATGGGCCTTTCAGGAACAGGAAATCTTTAACTGTCCCGTGCCTGTGACAACCTTTTTGCAAGCCGCTTACCATCGCTGCCTTCTCCCTTTCAAAATGCGGGCACCGCCAGATAGAAGGTTCGATGTTACTAATGTCCCCATGAAAGACACAAAACGTTGAAGCGCCTCAATTATTCTTGGATCACCAAAACAGTGTGTATGCTGAGTCCGATCCCATAGAATACAATCATGCAAAGGTTCTCATAAAAACTCGTGTCTGCTTTTTCCTCTTTATTCTCGTATTTAGCGCTCCGCAATACCATTCGTTATTATTGAAGACCGACTTGCCAAGTTGTGCGTTATGTTATGTACAAACATACGAGTTTATCATTCGAGTCACTTTGTCCACCGGCAGAACACAGCTCATTATAGAAACCACTGAGCCTGGGGCGACTGTAGAGCTGGGTGATAAGCCCGTTAGTGCCTTTCCGTTGGCTTTCGCCCCCGACAAAGAATGGATATTTTTATCAATTGGGTCAATTACGAGCATTCAGCAGCGCAGTACCACATACCGCATCTACGAGCAGGTGAGTATGTGTGAATAACACACCATGCAGTGCTCACGACCTCGCACATTGTACATCAATTTCACAGAATTTTAAATTAGAAGCATTTCTTAGCAAACTTCGGTTACTTCGAGCCTGCCTATCTATCTATCTATCTATCTATCTATCTATCTATCTATCTATCTATCTATCTATCTATCTATCTATCTATCTATCTATCTATCTATCTATCTAATTGATTGATTGATTTGTGGGGTTTAACGTCCCAAAACCACCATATGATTATGAGAGACGCCGTAGTGGAGGGCTCCGGAAATTTAGACCACCTGGGGTTCTTTAACGTGCACCCAAATCTGAGCACACGGGCCTACAACATTTCCGCCTCCATCGGAAATGCAGCCGCCGCAGCCGGGATTCGAACCCGCGACCTGCGGGTCAGCAGCCGAGTACCTTAGCCACTAGACCACCACGGCGGGGCTATCTATCTATCTATCTATCTATCTATCTATCTATCTATCTATCTATCTATCTATCTATCTATCTATCTATCTATCTATCTATCTATCTGTCTGTCTGTCTGTCTGTCTGTCTGTCTGTCTGTCTGTCTGTCTGTCTGTCTGTCTGTCTGTCTTTCTATCTATCTATCTATCTATCTATCTATCTATCTATCTATCTATCTATCTATCTATCTATCTATCTATCTATCTATCTATCTGGCTGCTTACGTTTGGATGCGCTCGTGGTCACCCCCTTAACTTGGCGTGAACCAAAATCAGCATGAGAGGGTAAGATGGTTTGACAAATATGACACGCTGGTTAAGACATGAATAATGTCACAATCCTGTCGCGTACACCGTCAAACACTTCCCGTCAGACCATGGCACATACTAACGGGCGGGTATATGCCGCTGGTAAGCGGGTATGTGCCACAGGTGATGTACACTTATTATCTACCCAGGTGTGACGAAAACACACATGTGCAATTTTAACGCGTGAGCGTTAAGCAATACCCGACATCGGTAGCACCGACCCAACGAAGGCATAGAATGATTGTCAGTGATAAGAAAAACCTGACATAGGCAGCGTTGCCAACCGACGAATGCAAATAATAAATTTCATGGTCCCTGCAGGAATCAAACCCGAACATTCTGCGTGGCAGTCACGCATTCTACCACATAGCTACGCCAGGTCTCAGAACTACTCTTCAAATAGACTCTGATATTCATAAAACGTCAATAGTGGTTGCAGTGCTGCCTACCCAATTTTATAAACATTACATAAGTACCCCTTTCATACAGCCGTCACGTCAGGTAAACGCCAAATGGGGTGAGGTTCCATGTGCTGAAAGTGATTCAAATAGCAGTGTCAAGGGCCAGCATGTTCGCGAGCATCAGAGCTTCATCTCAGCTTCTGGTGTTGCTAAAACACATTTCCAGCTGACATCAATGAGCAAGTGGAAAACTGATTGTATAAACATCTGCAACTCTTCAACATATGTCTGTGCGTGAAATATTTTATATTTAGCGTCATTTATGGCGTGTCGCTCAGAAAAAAAAAATTCCAACATGGTCACCTTTCCCCCGCATGCTTCGCATATTGTTGATTCCCAAGTACGTGGGATCTGCCAAATATTTTTCTATTATTTTATAAAACCACTGTTCAGAGAAATTCAATTGAAGCTATTTCTTTTCATCCTGATCACGGTGCTTTGCACGATATCTACATGTCTTATTTTTTTTAAGAACGCCAAGAGGAGACGAAAATGCGCCTTTTTTGTCCTTTCGGATTAACTACAATGAAACTCGGCAAATACATGCACCCATTCTCTTTAACGTATAGATAATTGAACGAGTTGATAATTCATCAAACTTATTACAAATGCGTAACTACGCTGTCCATCTAGGTCTTCTTGTTCCCTAGGTATTCACATACATGCATATTCAGTATCATGTGCTTTACACTTTTTGCTTCCTTTCTATTCTGTATCTGTCAGTCCTCCGGTTCCTCAGTCTAGGAAAGTGAGCCAGTTTTGCTGGTACTGATGTTAACCTTCATCTTGCCATCTTTTTATCTTGCGTCTCCTCATTAATGTACTTCCTCACTTCCCGAAGCTCCCTTGGCGCCGGAGAAAAACGAGCTTTTGTCGAGCAACTCCAGCGCCGTGCAGCTGAACCTGCGCTCCTGGAAGGACGGTGGCTGCCCTATCCGCTTCATCACTTTGCAGTACAAGCTGCGTGAAGAGCGCGGTTGGACGGCTGTCCCGGAGACCATCGATGCCGTTGCCTTCGATGCATACGTGCTCGGAGGCTTGCATCCGGGATCATGGTACCACCTTCTCGTGTCCGCTTCTAACGACGCCGGCTCCACCGAGGCGCAGTTCGTCTTCGCCACGCTCACAGCTGGTGGAGGTTGGTTCTGATATTTAGGAGTGTCTGCTTTTACTTTTCGCTCAGCAGGACACATGAATTCTCAGAGCTAAACTATCTTTGCATATAGCTTGTGCCACAGCAGCAACAGTGGTAGTTGTAGTAGTAAGAATAGTAGTAGTTTTGGCATGGGGTGGTGGTGGTGCTCGTAATAGGCGTCCGTTAAAAAGCCACAGGCCGAGCCTGCCAGTCACGTGATCTAGCGTTAATCAATCAGGTATAAACCAACATATTCCAAATATAGGGGCTAATTCATGACATCACAAGATCTCGCTAGCTAATCATTATATGCACTCGCGCACGTTTGTACGATTGGATTGCGAAACGACGCGGGTTGCAGTTTCACACGAACAGACTTCGCCTAATTCAATATGGGTAGATGTGGGGCAGTCCGCGCCACCAGCACTGCCAAGGAGGAAGCTGCTTATGAAAGAACTCGGCGGTTAACAGAAACGACGAAGACGCAGCGTTGTACGCTTAACACCCAAGGTACCACGCGATTAACCTAAAACAGCTTGGCTGCCCGACCAAATTTACGTAAATGATGGAACGATGATTTATTATATGTAAAGCAGCCCTTGGCTCACGTGCGTAACGCCGTACGTACGTTCATCCGTACTAACACGCCACAACGCGTTCCCCTCGCCGCAGGTGTTGGAGTGATACCAAGTAGGTCACGCGCGCAGATGTCACTACCTCTCTCACCCGCGGCATGCTCACCACAGTGCCCACAGCTGCCCCTTCGATGTCGCGTGTCTGCAGGAACTTCTCAGCGTGCACTTCACCGATCACAAGGGTGAAGTGTTAACCAGTTCTTCTTTCGTTTTGTCTCCGTGCAGCCACTATACCACCAATGACTCTGCACCCCGAAGAGAGCATGGCGTTTCCTCGGAGTGTGACCCTCGTGGTGCCCATTATCTGTGCCTTCGTCGTTGTGCTGGTCATCGGCGCCGTAGTTTACATGATGTGCAACCGCCGTACCAGAACTCACGACTACAGTGCCACGGCTCAAGTTTCCGGTAAACTCATGAATCAGTTCTAGGTCTGCTCATGAATCACATGACGTTATGTAAGCCAATCATCACACGGATAATTTACCAGTGCCGCTGGTCAGTTAGTAATGAGGTTTTTTTATGTCAAACTAGCATAAGTCCTTCGACGGAGCTCAACAGGTTGGGAAAAATTGCCATCAGATGAAGGATCAGGTGGACAGTCTCTGTTAGGCCACGGAAGGTTTTGTCACACCATTTCTGCTAGCTGCTGCCGTCTGCAGTTAGTTTCACTCCCTTCTTGGTATTTTCTTGGCAATTCACAAGATCATATATATATTTAAGGTGGGCATGTTAAAGTTGGCATAACACAAGGTGGCGCTTGTTTTGTGTTAATCTTGTCTCGTGTTCGTTTAGTGCGCTATGGTTCCTGAAAAACAATGGAATCCTAACTCACCCAAATGTTCTTCCATAGGAAGCATTGTACAAAAATCTACCAATTATTTCCGGAAGTGCTTACAACTTCCCGAATCATGTGAAAAAGATGAATCGTCCTACGTTTCATAAAAACAAATTCGAGTACCCATGCGTTTGTGTTCAGGAGATCACAAAGTTAATGCTGAGTCCCAGCACACATTAGAGAGTCTGTCTTTTTGAAAATGAGGAACCTGTTATGAAAATGATAATGTTTCAAAAAACACCATCACATGATGTATCGGCAGTTGACAATTTTTTCAATTTTGATGAAGCGGTAATCAAAATTACTCATAAATTTTGCGCTAATACTTTAGTTGCTGGAATCACGTTCTTCTTTATAGCGTTTACATTCACATACAGTAGATGATGCTATGCCAAACATCAGGCTAACGTGAGATTTCCTCTTCAGAACAACTCTAGTATGAACATATTTTGTGAGTCACCCAGTTTCTCAGCTGCACAGTTTTTTCTTGCGAATAATAAATACAATGGATGTGAGAAACAAAACAGTTGTTTCTTCAAACTGCGATGTTTCACTTCGATGGCACCTGTTCATGATTTGGTTCGCAATTTGTTTATTTTTTGCTTCTGGAGAGCAACTTGTTTTTCCTAACACTGCGGAACCAGCAGGTAACGTGCCTTGATTGACTTCGATGACTCTGCGCCTATTCTTACATTTTCCTCTCTTTTTCTCTTTTTCTACTGCTACTTTGCAGAACGTGCATGTGGAGGTGATATGAAGGGCGACTCTATTTCAATGACGTCCGTCGGCAAGAAGGTCTACGAGGCCCCACGTGGCGACCCCCTCTACTTCCCTTCTCCGTACGCCACCACGCACATATCGGTGTACTCTGGTGATGCAGACTCACCTTTGAGCGGTGTGCACAGAGGTCACCTTAACGCCACCATGGGAGGTGGTGGTGGTGGTGGAGGCGTCGCTGGCGATGGCAGTTCCCTCACCGGTCGTCCTGAACACACCTACATTGAGCCGTTCCCGGCCAAACAGGTGTGATTCTTTTGCGAACACATTTGACACGACTTTTTGCAGCAAATTCAGTGCTACAAAAAACTAGGACGGATAAAAATAAACTACGACAAACGTAGAAGAGCTTGACGCAACGTACATGACAAACCAGAACCTAATAATGACAAACATAAGCGCTGGAAGGAGGCTCTTCGCAGATGCCTTATGTGTTTGTCTAGTCCCTATGCCCCCGCAGAACTGTCGGTGAACTTTACGCAGTCATTCGTCTATTATGTTTTGCGCCATCCTTGGTGCTGATCTGTGCTGCTCTCCATTGTCATGATTAACCCCTTAGCCCAGTGGTACGTCTCAGACTATCATGGTGTACCTGGTGAATATATTATAATTTTCGGTCACATTCATCTTTTGGTGTGCGTTTTAGTTGCTTTGTTCAACACAGAGTACTTTAGACATTCATTAATTCATTCATTCATTCATTCATTCGTTCATTTAACACTATTAAGGTCCTGAAGCCCGGTCTTTTCAGACCGAGGTGCGCTTCGTCCACGTCGGTACCATCAGGCTGAGCCTTACGGTGGTATTGTGGACCTTTTGGACAGTACGTTGTTGATCTTGATAAGAAAACCCACAGAGATAAACATTTGAACGGATAGCTGGATAAGTTTGCCCTCCTTTCGATAAGAGAAGCTTCCCTCCATCATTTGTCAGTTAAGCCATTCTTTTCAGTGTCGGCCATATCAACGGGACAGCCCGTCAGCATGTGCCTGATTCGAATAATGCCGTCACTCGTGCTAATTTTTATTTAACTTCACACTGAAGGTGATCTTCATTTGGGAAATACGGAGTGGAATAATTTCCCATTCTGTCCCCCATGTAGTAGTATTTTGTGATATCTTTGTAATTACCTATTAATATAAAACTGTTGTGCTTTTCGTTCCAAAAACAGGATATGATTATGAGGAACTCCGTTGTAGAGGGGTTCAGAAATTTTGACTATCTGGTGTTCTTTAACGTGCACTCAGATGGGACAGTACACGGGCATCTACTATTTCGCCTCCCCCGAAATGTGACCGCCACGGCTGGGATCAACCCCGTGACCTTCGCGTTAAATGGCACCAGGTGGTCAAAATTCCCGGATATCTCTACTAAATATATATCATAGTTTTGACGCGTATAATAATCATATTTTGGTTGTGGCGCGTAAAGCATCACGTATAGTTATTTTCATGAATATAGCGGCAGAATATACTTGAAGTTACCTTATCAGCGAGGATATAGTTTTTATGCTTGTCGAATGGAAAATATTTTCCTTAAATGCTTTATATAATATGTTAGGTATGTTTTTGAGCAAAATTTGTGTTATTTCCCTCTGTAGCCATTGGAGGAACTCGCTTGGAAATTATGACGTTTTGATATAGTAGCTACCTTGCGAAGCGTTTCTCTGGGTTTAGGCATATGCAGTACATCTGTCTGTACATTGGCTACCTCAAACTCATCGTGTTGCGTTAATTATAAAGATCTGCCCATGCTTAGATTATAGAAGCTTAGCCTAATATGCTGTCAAGCAGCTTCTTAAGAAAGAAAATAATAAGTCATCAGAGAAATAGGTTCAACAGTTGTGTACATAGCTGCAAAAGTAAAGATTTCCTTCTTGGTATAAATATGCAGTCTGTATTGCTCTATTTTTTATTTTTTATTCTTTGATGTGACAAGATCAAGGTAGGCACAGTAATAGCAGCAATAAACTTCTATATTAAATAGTTTTCTTATAAACAACTACACGCCACTTTACAACGCTATTTAAAACTTTTAATAAATACTGTATAAGTAGCGAGCCCTCATATAAAAACAAAACAATCAGGTGGAAAAAATATACACTTATGGAATATACTTTTTTTATCTTTGAGAGTAATAAAGGCATAAAAAGGCACTTTATTTCTTAAACATTTCATTGTATTCTGCTTCACGAAGCACGATGGCAAGGTTTATTAACACAGTGTTCACCACCCTGTAGGCCCAACTGTGGTGGTCTAGTGGCTAAGGTACTCGGCTGGTGACCCGCATGACTCGGGGTTGAATCTCAGCTGCGGCGGCTGCGATGGAGGCGAAAATTCTGTAGGCCTGTGTGCTCAGATTTGGGTGCACGTTGAAGAAACCCAGGTGGTAGAAATTTCCGGAGCACTCAACTACGACGTTCCTCATAATCATATGGTGGTTCAGGGACGTGAAACCCTACATATAAATAATAAACTATTCTGTAACAAAAAAATATATGCTTACCATGTATTTAGGGAAACGCTTTTCTAACTTTCTAGCAGAAGAAAGAAGCATGTTGAATCAAGAAACAGCCGATGCGCCGTCTTCCATACGTTGTGCGAAAGTTCTTCTCGGAAAATATTGATTGGTTTCTGGAAGCTGTCAGCAGATGCCGCGACGGGTTGTTGGTCGTGCCGAGAGTATGGTGGCAGCGAGATACAGTGCACTAGAGGGGGGCTCTGGGTAGTGTGTCCAGGATCCGCGTGCGCCATGCATAGCAACGAAGCGGCGAATGTAGAAAGTCTCGGATGCAGGCGGCGGCGCTGCAGTCGCGTGGGCTGGCAGTAGCGGCTAGCCGCAGAACGGTGGCAGCGGTGGCATCGGCTTCCTCGGCGCGTAAACAGCTCTCGGTGTGCATGGGTGTTGTTTGGTTTTTTGAAGTTTGAGCAGAAATGGCGAAGCGGAAACGGCAACGCCACTGCTTTGCCTCGGGGTGCCAGACAGGGTACAAGTGGACGAAAAGTCGGCAGCCGTCCCTGTTTTCTGTGCCAAAAGACGAAGAGAAGCGAAAACTGTGGGAGTGCAACTTGCACCGGCAAGACAAGAGCCTGGAAGAAACATGTGCCGTGTGTGAGCTTCATTTTGAGCCGTCGTGTATTATCACAGACTATGTGCACGTTGTGAATGGAAAAGAAGTGCAGATCCCGCGTGGGAAACCGGAGCTCGCCCCTGACGCGGTACCCACGGTATTGCCAAACGCTGCGGCGTATTTGTCAAAAAAAGCAACGCAGCCGCGACTGCCTAGGAAAAGGTTGAGCAATGATGCCCTTTCCCCAGTCGCCACGATCCAGCATTTGCGCCCATGAAGAAGCCGGCAATTTGGATTCAAGTAATGTCTGCTCGACTGGTGTAATGTCAAAACCTGTGCTTACTGTTTGCGGGGCATCATCCGCTCCCGAATATCTACTGGCCCTTAATGTGCCCTCCATATATTGGAGTTGCCATCGTGTGGCTGATCGCACATTTCCTCTCGACTGCAAGCTGAAAATGGATGAAAATGAAATTGCATCAGAGAGAGTAGTTATCTTTTCACACGATGGTGAGGATAACCAGCCCGGCGTCGCCTACACTGCCTACCTCTGGGGTCGAATGGTAGAAAATGGACACATCGCTGGACCTGGAGAGGCCGAGGATGTTCTACGAAACGTTGACTCGTACGCTGCGTGCAAAGGTGGCTTGTCAAGAAAAAAGCATGCAAAAGTGTGACCTGACAAGAGGACTGCAAGAGCAAGTGACTACTCACAAAGGCACCTATTTCAGCAAGCGCTGCGTAAGAAAAGGGCCATCAGATGGTACGATTCATTGTCGCTAATTGGTTCTGTGAACTATTGTATAATTGCTTCAGCTTTCAGCATCAAATATGTTAGTCTAGATGAGTGTACACTACGTCAGCAATGTCTCAATTTGTTACTGTGTTTTTCAGGTCAAGCATGCATCTCTTGCAAATACCTCAGAAAGGCCCTTTTGACGAGGCAGTCAAGGCTCAAGAGGTCTGTCAGGAGGCATGTCGTAAGCACTTGTCAGAAGCTCCGTTCAGCCAGGCAAAAGATCAGGAGGCTGTCGTCTCAATCAGCTAACCTCAAGGACGAGCTCCGTAGAATGCAGGAGGTAAACGCCTCGAAACCAGAAGACGTACTTCATGCTCAGATTGAAAATTTGCCACCAAAACAGCAACAGTGCGTCATGCAATGTTTTTCCGCTGCGAAGAAAAGGAGCTCCAAGGGAAATGTCTACTCCAAAGACTGGATTTTAGAGTGTATTCTCATGGAGATGAAGAGTGCGAAACTCTATGAGCATCTTCGCAAACACCACATTATTTCCCTTCCAGGTAAAAGTACCTTGAAGCGATACCTCAGACTGTTAAAAAGCGGATTTGGATTTAATGAGAAGGTGCTGAAGAATCTAAAAGAAAAGACAACACACATCAGTAGTTTCAGAAGACGTGGTGGGCTCTTGGTTGATAAAATGAAGCTCTCCAAATATTTGACAGTAACTTCTACTGGACATATCGAAGGGTTTGTCGACATGGGCCCCTTCACGACTGATGGTCAAAACGTGCCCTGTGACCACGGCATGATTGTCATGTTCGTTCCGTTGACAGGAAAATGAAATCAGGTTATTGGCGCCTTTGCAACGAGCTCCAATGTCAAAGGAAAGATGCTTGCAAAAATTTTGATTGAAGCAACAATACTTGCAGAAGCCAGCGGCCTATTTGTTGATTTTGTAACGTGCGATGGAGCCGCGTGGAACAGGAAAATGTGGGACATCCTGGGAATTAGCGTGAAGTCGGGCAATATCACCAGCAAGCTTCAGCACCCCGTTGATTCTTCCCGTTACCTCCATTTCATGTCCGAATTTCCCCATCTGCTGAAATGTGTAAGGAACACACTCCTCAAAGGTCCTCTGAGTACTCCAAATGGCAAGGTATGTGGCATGATTTTGTATTGTAATTGTGTGACACATGGAATTTTTGGGGGCTTTTTGACAAAAAACAACTTGAAGAAACATTTTGCTCTCTAAAGCCATGTTTATTAAGTACAATTGAAGAATGTAAATCCGCGTCTTGATATACAGTGCTTCTATTTCAGGTTTCCATCGAGCCTGTAAAGAAATTGTACGAAATGGATTGCAACAACGTCACCCTGAAAGCTATGCCTGGCCTTACATCTGTGCACCTAAATCCTAACAACTTTGAAAAGATGAGAGTGCACTACGCCTTTCAGCTTTTTGGTAACCTTGTGATCACTGGTCTCCAGTTTTACAAAGGAAGATTCGAGCCTCATGGGGCAAGTTTGACGCAACGTTGTCATTTTTCAGGTAAGGATGAAAATAAGAACTTACGTGTTGATTTTATCATTCTTGTTGTTCTTGCTGTTCACATAAAAGAAAAAAATAAACATTGCAGTTATGTACTTATTATCTTTCAGACTCACCAACAGACTGATCACAACTATGACTTTACGCTTCCCTGAAAAAGCTCTTCGTCCTGGCTCCAAGGGTGTGCAACTGCTGAAGGACTTTCTAGCATTTCTTGTCTCAGTGGGAAACTCATCTAAAAGCAGAAAAGAAATGCATGCGCGGTGCAGTGAACGTTGAAAAGGCAAAAGAAGCAGTGGGTTTTTAAGTAAATCAACAGCCGACGGTTTGAAGGTGACAATAGCGAGCACTCTTCACTTATTGGATTACCTTGCAGTGCATGGATACAAGTACATTATGACATCTCGGTTGAGTCAGGACCCCTTGGGCGACTTTTTTGGAATTATCAGGCAATCATTCGGCTCCAACAACCACCCCACACTGACACAATTCTTCATTGTCGTCAACTGTTTTTCTTTTTACAATTTTGCTAAGGTTGTTGGTGCAGGTAATGCCGAGCAAGTCCAAGGTAGTGAGGATTTAAGTTCTCTACTGAGTGCACGTGATGTTGGTGTTCCAGAGAATAGTGTTAGCACGCTTGATAAGTTCATTGAGTCAGGAGACTTGGCTTCAGCTTAACGCCTACTCCACAGGGTTCCTGTTGATCACAAAGCGTGTATTGAACAAAGGAGTGACAGCCGACTCGTACATTATATAGCAGGGTTTCACAGGTCCCGTTAATTAGGGAAGCGATCGCCGGACTAATTCCAAGAGCCGAAGTATCGGCCCCTCGAACCGCACCACGAAAGCGTGGACAATTTAGAAGTAGTCCTTTTTGGCGCGCCAGCGGACGCCGGCTGTGGCCCAAAGAACAAGTCCGAGCCGAGAGTTGATAAACAAAACAAAAATTATATTCTCAAAAATGGCAGATAAAAACAATACACAAGTATCACACTCCACAATAGCTGAGTACAATATGTCACCAATCAAACAACTTAGTACACAGTACAATCAGCCACACTCGAAACAACGGACACAGACAACAATACGCACTACAATGCAGTCGCATGCATTGAACAACCAAGACACTTGAAGACTAAAGAGTTAGAAAACTTATTCAGTCCAAAGTTCTTGGAACAAAAGTCTGAATGATACTCTTCCGAGAATCACTCACTCAAAGTCCAGCGTTGTTGTCGTTCCGCTGCCCCCGAAGTTTCTCTTCCAGGAAACCTCGCCGAAGTTTCTCTTCCAGGAAACCTCGTGTCTTCAATTGGCCACTCTCCAAGCTTCAAACTTCTTCGCCGGAAACACGTCGGCTTCACACACGCAGCATTTGCCACGCGTCTTCGCTCGATAGCGGTAAACACACACTCTTGCCTGTAGCTCGAGTCGTCACCCCTCAGGTAGAAATCATCTTCTTCTCCTGCTTTGTCTCTACGGACAAAACGTTCGCCGACTACACGGTGGAATCCCTACGCGCTCTGGCGCTAACTTCCGTCTTCTCCTGATCTCTCATCTCGGCTGCTCGATTAAATACCTTCCGCGCGAGATTCCAGAAAGTTCTCATCATTTCTTCGGCGCGATGCACAGCGAAGGCTGGGGGAAAGGTCGAGACGATACGAGGGCCGTCCGCGACGGATGACTCAACCCGGCATCACCACGCCCCTTTCCATCTAGAAATTTCGAGGCCTTGCTCGGCCACCGATGTGGGGTGAGGAGGTTCATCGGCGAACCTACGCTTCCGAGGGGAGAGGGTCGCCGCCCGGGGAGTCTTTAGATGCTTGCTTTCTTTTTTTTTATCGTTGACCTCGCGGCGTCTCTCCCGCGCTTTATGGCGAGAATTCGGCGGCGCGCACCTTTTGAGCGCTCGTTTTGTGACACAGGGTTTGTCGCTCGCAAGTTCCTTTACCGTAGCAATTGCGAGGAGTGCAGAGGTAGTCTTTTGGACAGCTCTGTCAACAACAAAGACGAAGCATGCCAGTTTATGGTATTGTGTGTCAAGGGAGGATTGGTGTACCCCTCACAGGCAGTGTTTGAGGCAGTGAAGCAGTTAGAAGATATGTTCACTGTGCATTTCAGTCAAGAGAAGGTGTGCAGTGATAGCATTCTTGATGTGATGTCACTTGTGAAGTCGCAGTTTGGAGAAAGTATCGGCTGCTCGCAGCATGAAGATGACCTCACAGCTGAACTAATCATGTTTTATGTTCTGACAAGACTTCATTTTTATGTGAGAGGACTGAATCAGTCACGAGCAGATCGCAGGAAGAAGAAACTGCACGGGAAGATCAGTCGTTGATCATGAGTGTATTGCTTTACCTGTGAAATAAAAAGTTCGCATTGGTTACGAGGACGTTGCTTTTTTTTTGCGCCATCTCAGCTTGTAGTCGCCCCAACAGCTAACTTTTGTTTGCGGGGTTTAATAGTTAATTGCTTAGCGGTAGCTGGTCGGAGTTTTTTTCGCACAACCGGGAAGAGCCATTCCGGAAAGAGCCATTCTTAACGAAAATCAGTTGAATAGTAATTGCTGCGCAAATTTGCCGCGGTTCGCATAGCCGCCCGAGGTCGGCCGCCGCCAACGCGTACATCCGATGCAGCCGTGGCGCCGCCTCGCGGCGTCGACGCGTAACGCGTCAGCCGACAACCTTTCCTGAGCACACTACCCAAAAGCCCTCTAGTGCACTGTAACCGATATGTTTGTTCGACCTTTAGGCGCGGTTTGCTCCATGGTATAATGAGAGTATATAAACACAATGAATCCAAGCCTGAAAAAAGACTCGAAACACAAAAAAGTTGCCTATAAGCAATAAATAGTAAGCTTGATTGAGCTGGTTGGTGCTGTAGGGTATAGACGGCGAGTAAAGAGCGCGAAAGACGGCACAAATGAAAAGGAAAGAAAACACGGTGCTGGACTTACAGCCAACGTTTATTGCAAAACAAGTGCAATTTATTTTATTTTTACTGAGTACTCCTTTCTTTAGTGATGTCATAAAACCGAGTAGTGTCGCGAGGGCCAAGCATTGGCAATTTGCGTATACACATTTGGTGGCGTGCCTAAAAAAGACGTGAACACGATGGTAATTTTTTACGTCATCGTGGTGGGTTACCGCTAATATTAGCAGGTAATTTCAGAGGGTATGCAGTTCTAGGTTCAAGAGTAAAACCTTCTCTGTAAACTGGCAATTGTGCGTACTGATTCATTTAGCTACTGCTCTTTCTATAGTTGCAGTTGTCTTGGAAACATTCAAATATTATATAACGATAACGTTGGCGATGCAATATTTGCAGTTTATAAAGCGTGGGCCACGCTGGTGAAAAACAGCAGCCCATCTATACCTGTAACTTTAATTGCAGATTATGTGGGATCTCCTATGACTGTAATATTAATAATATAGGTCGATGTTGTTAATAAAGTAAAAGCACTGAACTCACCGTTCCTTTTGCTCTGTTTTCGCTTTAGTATAAATACTCAGGTTTTTCGGAGTTCTGTTCTGTGCAACAATGCGTTGGTCCTATGCATTTTTATTATTCACGTAGCATTGATGTGTGCTTATGAATTCGACCATTCCAGCGACTATAGGCGGCGGAGCGGAAGGTCGCAATGGCGGAAAAGATGGTGATGTCGCGACCGTCTAAGTCAGCCGTCGCCGAGCGTGAAGATGCGCTCATTGGCTTATGACTACTGAGAGACCGAACTACGTCGCATTTGCATCACCGTGTGACAGCTTAGGAGCACGGCTACATGGCACCACCTGCGTCGCTAGAATGGCCAAATAGGCTTACATGAAGCAAAGTAAATAAAGCCTGTGTTTTCAACAAGAATGCGTGCGATCAATGAAACGAATCAATTAAGTAGTAGGGTGCGGGAAACGCGGGAGGAAAGGCGGAAAATGAAAACTTGCTCTTTATTTTTTTATTTCTCGAGAAAAAGTTAACACTCAGAGATATTGTAATGCAGAAATCTATAAAAAATGCCGACTTCAACTTTTGTCTTGATAGTTACCATCGGGAACAGAATGCAAGCGTCCGTGTTTGATATCCTGCTGAATGTTTTTGGAACTCTTGTTTAGATAAAAGGAAGGCAATTTCGTAGCGTTGAAAATAAAAGTATTACTCGGCAACTTATTCTTCTATGCTTGCTATACTATTGGAACTCTCTGTGACGGCATCACGCCAGCCTAGCAAATACCTTCAGCTTTGCTGATGCTTTCTTGGTTACAGCTTTAACTAACGTAACGGAGAACACGTGTCAAGATAAGGAGGAAACAGAGCTGCAGGAAGAGATACAATAGAGCGAAAAGGCCGCATTGGGACGCAACCTATGTTACCTTGCGTGCAGAAAGATTCCATACAGTAAGGATAGTAGCCTCAAAAGACCTTCGCTCTACACTCGCGCCAGAGCTGTTATCGCTTCCGAGCTGGAAGCGCACACCCTTGTCTGACGCTTCTGCTATCCAACTCTCTACATTCGCGCGTTTCTAACGCGACACAACATCCGAAGCGTTCCTTTCCACTGAACGTTGCTTGGAAACGGTAAGGTTCCTTCACGCTTCCGCCATCTTCTCTTAGCCTTCAGGAAATGAACTGAGAGCGTCGCTTAGCCATGATGTTTGGATGCTTGGTAAGGAAGATAGGAGTGCTTTGACGCAACTGATGTTTCGGGAAAGTCTTGGTGTGGGGATCTCTATGATGCATTGTTAAGCGACGCTTGCTTCCCGCAGCCACTAAGATTGCACACTTAAAGCGGATGCTTGTTAGAAAGACGAGACAGGGGAAGCTGGGTGCTTAATGACTACTTCTTTATAAAATAAAATATATACTTTTAGAGGTTGATGTTTCGGGATGCTGTCCTTTTTTTCTGTCCCTTCGGCATGGTTCCACCCCAAGATCCGCCCAGCCCTCCTTTGATACGGGTTCAATCGACGACGGCGACGTCGGTGCACCTGCTGTGGGAGCCACCCGACATTCCCGTCACAGGTACGAAAACTGTGAATTTCGCTATTCCTTAGCGTCTTTGTTGTATATGTTCGTCACAAAACTGGTAGTTGCATGTTAGAAGTTTACATGTATATTGACCCTTTCTTGTCTAGTCTGAATAATTACCATTCATTTTAGATATCTATTCATTAGCCATGTAATAATCAGATGACTCAAGGCTTAATGTACATTTGGGAAGTACAGTGACCTAATCATTGTCAATTGGCAAAGTATAGTATCAGAAGAAAACTAGAAGAAGTTCTGTAAAAATAAGAATTTTACCCTCTGGCAGAGTTACGAAGAAACGTGTTTCTTTCTCTTTAGTTTTGTTAGTGAAGTACATTTTGTATTATACCTTCCTGTGAGAGGTGCCCTTGCAGACATTACTTTCATTAATAATTTATGTATCATCTAAAAAATGAAGTAAAAAATAGTTGTGAGTTATGGAGACATTTTAGCATGGGCTTTTCATCCCGGATCTGCGGAGCAATCATAAACATGGTCACTGGCATTTCGATGATAAGTTCTTCCCAAACGTTTCTACACTTATATACGTTCAATCAAACTAATCCCTTAATTCACACGCATACCCTTCTACATATTCATGTATAAGAGACCAACATAAGCACCCTATGCATCTGTGTATCATCAGAGCTACTTAAGAATTGCGAAGTACGATGCATGGTCAAATATTTGTTTTATCTGCGTGGTGTAAGCATTAGGGAGTGATCAAAATTGGCCAACATTCATGCAGAGTATCCATTCATATTCATTAGTCCTGCACGTAGTTAAAGTTTATACGAGGGGCTCCAATGTCCTTATCTTTCATTAGCTGCTTGTGTAATTAGAGCTGATCAGCAAGCCAAATGCCTTCCACATTGAGAGATCTTTCAGATACATGCCTATATATTACAAACGATTGTGTGAAAGTCAGACGAGATATGCGCATAAGCAACGATTATGAAAGATGGAAGTTTCATACAATAAAAAACATAATACTTAAAAAAATGAAAAGTCATATTTTATATGCGGAAGCACAAAGACAAGACGTGTTACAGATAGTGAAGAAAACGGCTACGCTGTCTTCTGTAAGCTGCTGCTCTTTATTACACCACATAACTTCCGGCGAATGTAATACATAGTGCCTTTATTTTGCCTCTTCCAGAGCATTCCAACGTCCAACGTCTAGTATGCATCGTACTGTCGAGAAGCAGACACTCCTTTGTCTGCTTTACCAAGCCATACACCAACAAATACTTTACGAATATAATACCGAGATCACATTTATTATAAGAGCCAGAATTTTTCTAGATTTTTCCTCAAAGTGAACCTGTTCTTTCGCGCGAAAATATACATGCTGAAAACGATGCTTGTTACTGAATTTCCAGGTATATACTGCATTACAAAGAAGAACAAAATGACTGGCTCAAGCAACATGTACCGGGAACGCAGCAGAGCATCGTGCTAGAGAACTTACGATGTGGAACACAATACCAGCTCTATATGGAGGCATTCAATGACGCCGGAAAAGGGGACCCGACCCAAGTGCTAAGGAAGGAAAATAGAGGGAAAAGAAAGGCAAGGAGGTTAACCAGCCTATAGGCAGCCGGTTTGCTACCCTGCGCATGGGGGAGGGATGGGGGAGATGAAAGAGAGCAGAGAGGGAAGATAGAAACAGCACATTCGGCAGCACATGCGCGCACACTCAGTCATAGTCCAGTCTTGTCTTTCGCGGTGTGTGACATTGCTGTTACAGTCGCTTGTTCAAGTCGGTGTCGCGTAGGAATTTCAACAGAGCTTTCGTCGCCTTCTGTTGCAATGTCTTCTCTCGGGCACTCCACAGAATAGTGTCCACAGACATTTGGCTGTTGTCGATGCGCGCAAAAGCAGACGCCAGTGACTGTCTCTGGATTTCATACAATGGACAGTCACACAGGATGTGGTGTAGGGTCTCTTCGCAATGACAGGCATCGCAGAGAGCGTTGTCGGCCATTCCTATGACAAAGGAGTAAGATTTTGTAAATGCCACTCCTAGCCATACGCGATGAAGTAGGGTGGCTTCTCTTCGGTCGAGTCCAGTGGGCATGCGGAGAGCCATCAAATAGGACAGGTGGTGTTGACGATTCGTATCGATGCTTGGTGGGCACCATAGTGAAAACGTGATTTCACGCGCAAGTCGTCGAAGATTACTGGCAGCATCAGTCCTCGAAAGCGTCAAGACTGAGGGCACAGGTATTACGTGCACGTAAAACTGGCACCATCATTTTCACAGAAGTAGTCGCTGCAGTTATCAGCAATAATAATAATAATAATAATAATAATAATAATAATATAATAATAATAATAATATAATAATAATATAATAATAATAATAATAATAATAATAATAATAATAATAATAATAATAATAGTAATAATAATATAATATAATAATATATATATTAATAATATTATTAATGATAATAATAATAAAGGTGAAGAGGACAGCTAGTTTCGGATAATCGGTTTGCGACCCTACTCGTGTGAACGGGATGGAGAAGATTGAAAGAAGGAGATGAAAGAGAGTGTATGTTGTATCAGCAGTGTATGTTGTATCAGCAGTGTATGTTGACAGCTTTATGCTTTAGCTCACAGTGAAGCATCTGCATGTGAGGTTCCAACCTTTGCTTGGTGATGTTATAGCGCTACGGCCATCGAGGTTTTGTTGATAGGTAGCTATTTTAAAACACGCGCTTCAGGTGGCAGCTACTGCAAAATTTTAACGTGATAGCGTTAAAGAGTTTGTTTATCAAGAATTCTGATGTCAGCGTCGGTGTCGTTGGTTGCGATTAAAAATTCTGCGTTCTTTGTGTCCAAAAAAATTGAACAAACCGAAGAATAAAAAGTTTTTGTTCACGCGAAAATCAAACCCAGGCCTTCTGCAAAGCAAAAAGAAGTTTCATCACAGAGTTACGTCTTTCTTCAAAATATTTTCGAAGAATAAAACAGTGTAGAATGTCATATATTAGGAAGAGCCTCATAATGTATGCCGTTTTGCATGGTAGAGGCGTACAAAGGAGGCAGGCATGAACACATGCTAATTGAACAAGTAGACGTTTTAAAGGCCCCCTCTGCTCAGACATGTTTAATCATCATCAACCGGAAAAACATCAACAGAGTGGGCAGCTGCGTAGGTTCATGCGTTGTCTTACGTACACGTAGCGGACCTATTGCCAGTTTACGAATTGAACAAGTACGCCGTAGTGGACACTGCACAACAGTATTTGCAGTGGTCATTCTGAAGCAGTTTGAAACGGCCAAGGTTAAATACGCGAAAATTCACTTCCTTGTGGCGTGGTTGAGCCACGCTCCCAAGACCGAAGCCAGGCTAGCAGTTCAAAAGGCGCTGCGTTCGAGGCCCGATTACGCTGTCACGCTAAGTCCAAGCTCAAGCGCCATCCATAGTTTTCATCATACATGTTGGAGCTTCGTACATTTCTCGGTATAGGCTCTCCGTGGAACGGCATATAACAGCTCAATGTCATGAGTGTTTTCGCCTTGTTATGCCTGCGAGTCCACAGGGAACGTCCGTGCCTCGGAAAAAGGAAATCTGTGTCAAGGCCACCACGCGAGCCCGCCTGACGCGATCAACAACTCAACGGCGTCATCACGAGTCGGCGCCTTTCTGGCATGCACGTGCAGTGAGTCACCTCAGCAAGCAAGCCCGTCGAGTAAACAACCGGCGTCTTCCTGTCTTGCGGCTGACGCAATGCCTAGCGACGTCACTCGTCCTTGGGTGCAGCCACCTGCAGCGCAGCCTCTCCAGATGCGATGAGAAATAATGACGCGGCCCAGCGGCAACCCCATATGAGGAGTCTGACCACATGACCAGCGGCGCTTCTGGTTGACATTTGGGTTGGACCCGGTGCATATAAAAGAAGCCCTGCGGCGCGTCGAGAGCAGTCCTATGTGAGAGCAGACATGTGTGTCGCAGTTGAGCTGTGTGAGCTATGTGATAGAGAGTTGAGCTGTGTGTCAGAGAAGAGAGCTATGTGATAGAGAGTTGAGAGCTATGTGTTAGCAGCAGTCCTATTTGAGAGCAGACCTATGTGTTAGAGAGGAGAGCTCGGCTCTTCGAGTCTCTGTCGGCCCCAGTGCCGAATTTGTAACGCCTCTGTATATATGCTGTACATAAACCTTGTTTGACTCACAGTCGTCTCGTCCGCTCGTCTATCAGCTCTGCACAGAAGCAGTCGCGAGCTGAGAAACCTACGCTACCAAACGGCTGGTGACCTTCCCTGCGGAGTTCGAAGCAGTGGCGCCTTCGGGACCGTGTTGGCGTCGCCATCTTTTGCAACAGCGTGCCCAAAGGAAAACGATAACTGATTGAATAATGTCTTCCACGCGATCAACAGCTGGAATTCACATTAACATGCATAACTCCCTGAAATCATATAATTATAAGATGATAGACAATGCTGCTTACTGTCAGGTGGCAGCTTTTCTACACATAAGCTATTTGAGTAGGATAAGCATGAACTGTGTTGGCTGATAGCCCAGTTACATGAACGTGTTAAAATTGACCTATTCTCGCCATATTTGCACATTGCTCTTATGCTGTTTATGATATGCGATAATGAAGCAACCATCAGTATTGAACTAGCTACACAAATACATGTATTGGCCAGGCCAGTTTATTATTTATTATTTATTTGGGGCGTACATTGTTGCCACCAGCCACCTCTGCTCATCAGTTATGTTTCATCGGTAGCACGGACCAAAGTCGTCATTATGTTACCTGGGCTGTAGCAGCTCACAAGAGCATCATCCGGTACTGAACGATAGGCACACTAAGTTGAAGTCTCAATATTTTTTTAAAATGGGAGGCATTTCTTAGTGAACTTCGGCAACTTTGAGCATATCTATCGATCTATCTAGCCGCTTACGTGCTCTCGTGGTCACCCCCTTAATTTGGCGTCAACCAAAATTAGCACGGGTGGGTGTGATGCGGGTTCTTGTGCTGATTTGTTTCTCCCGGGCTGAGCCTCAGAGAGTTTTGTTAATAAGGACAAAGCCGTTCGGTTTCCAAGAAACACACAAAAAGTTTAATTGAAAAGAAAAAAGGCAAAGATTCCTCACAAAACAAAACACTTAATAAACAGTTGACTGGACATGACGAAACACATCTGTAAACACCCAACAAAAACGTTCAAAGTCAGTAACTAAACCTAACGTTCGAAAGGGGCTGAGTGATGGGAGTAGCGCAAGATATCTGTTCGGTCTCACCCACACGCTGAATTCCGCCGACGATGAGCAAACCGGAACGCGGTGATTCCGGCTTCAGGACGCGGGCAGGACGGGGATGAAGGAACGCTGGCTGCTGACGACACGTCGAGAAACCAGGCCGGAACGTGGTGGCTCTGGCTTTAGGAGTGTGGACCCGTCTGTGACGAGAGAACGCAGGCTGGTGGTGACGCGTCAGAGAACCAGGGTCGACCTAGTCAAGCAGCTGGGCGCACAGCTCGGGCCCGGAGCCCGACGGCTGTAGCTCGCCTGCCGGAACCGAAGTCCGCAGGCTCTGGAAAGGAGTTCAGGACCGGATGGCCACGGTCCTTTGGAGCGGGAACACGACGGCAGGAGGCCCCGGCCGGTTGAAGACCTGCAGGCTCGGGTCCTACGCCCGACGGCCCATCTTCAGCGCCCGGTCCGGTGACGACCTTCCGCTTGCCCCGTCTTCTTCGAACTCCCCTTGCTCTCGTCTGCTCAGGCTCCTGCTTCAGCTCTGGCCCACTTGTCTCGTTCTCATTGGAGATACTGCTGTCTCGTGGTGTCAAGCCATTGGGCCTTGAAATCTCCGTGTTCGCTGCCCATTGGATGTTTTACCTTTTGTTTACTTCACGTCCTGCCACGCATCCTCGTGCTCGACGCTCTTTAACGTCGTCATTCTTGTTTAAGCAGCCCCGCACGTGCACTCTGGTATTTCTCCTTTTGTTTTTTTTTTTTTTTCCCGTGACGCGCACTTTTCGAAGGCGCGCACTTTGAACGCGCACCACACATCACATACGCCCCCCTTTTATTCAAGTTTTTTTTTTTTAGAAAAAAAAAACTGCCGATGAGTGCGCGTTCTGCACTACGTCACAATTAAACCACATATTTGCACCACACAGTTCAACACATCACCGGGCTACAGTTCGCTACATCGTCCAAATGTCCACACTTAAACTTTAGATTCACCCAATTGCATTTAAAAGTTCTGAAACCCGGAATAAACCTTTTTACTACAAAATCGACTATGGACAAAGCTACTTGTGTCCGCATCTAAAAGTCGAAGTCCAGAAAGAGCTACCGGTTTTCTAACCCTACACTCAGGTTATCGCGTCCCAAACCAGACGCACTGCCCTTCTCGCACGTTTCGAAAGTAACTGTGGCAAACATGCTTTTATGCACTTTCGCTGAAACGCGTGTCTGCGCCCCCGCCGGCCACATGAACGCTTACCGGTCACAGAGGAACAGGGCGCGGTCTCGAGCCGTCGGCGTCGACACGAAACGCACTGAGACACGAATGTCCAAATGCCACAATCTCTCACACAAATGCTTTCTTTTAGTTCACCATCTAATGAACACAAGCTCGGGGTGCCCTCAGCAAGCCCAAACGCTCCGACAAGCGTGTGAGGTTCCTGGATTCTTGAGAAGGGATGCCGTTGTGCTCGGTCATTATACAGCTCATCTTGAGTGGACTTAATTATAGGTTCAAAACCAATCACGTTCTCAGGTTCAAGACCCTGTCTGGCATTCTCCATACCTACTATCGAGCCCACCTCCGATTCGATACTGTTTATTTTGAAGAGTGCTTCAGCACTCCCATCGTGTTTTCTCGGACAAATAGCAGTTACGCTATCCTGTGAACTAGAATCCCCTCTCTCTCTGAGTGAGATATACGTATGGTCTAGGACCATTGACGTGGTGCCTGCTGCTACCTCTGTCGGTACAAAACAATCAGTGGCCACTATATCAGAGCCTTCATGGCATTCGCTGCCATCTTCCCAATGACGTTCTAGCGCTCCTTCCATGGAGCTATTGAGAGGTAGCCCTACCCCTTCCCGAAATGTGCTCGGCCTTTGAGACGTTCTGATACACACCTCATTCTGAATGGAACTTCTTTGTTCCCTGCTATCGAAGCTTTGCTCCACAACATTTTCCACAGCTTCTAGGTCGCCCATATCCAGGCGCTCTTCTTCATAGGTGTTTGGCCTCTCAGAGGTCCCCAAGCAGCTAACGGAAGTAATATGTTCCCAGCCAGAGAAGCTTTCCGTCGCTTCAACAAACTCCTCATGACTCCTGCCTTCTTGGCTGTCCACCTCTCTGCCTTCCTCTATCTGAGCTTCTCGCTCCGAAGTAAGGCTGTCGCGAGGCTCGAGGCCAACCTTGCAGGAATCGACTTCCCTCCAGCAAACGCTGCTATCGGAGCAAACATTCACCGCTTGCTCGACCTTCTGCATCGCCAGCTGCCCCCTTTTCGCCATCGCAAGCTCGAGTCGCCGCTCGAAGTCCACCCTCTCTAATTGGAGCTGCTGCTTCAGTATGCGTGTCTGACGCTCTAGCAACACTTTATTTTCACGCGTTACGCGCTCTAGCTCCTCCTTCTTAGCTCTAAGCACCAATTCAAGCTTTTCCTTCGCCGCCTTTCGTTCTGCAGCCCGTTGCTCACGCTCCCTCTCCATCCGCTCCTCGTACCATACTCTAAACTCCGCTCCCGTCAGTCCCATTTTATCCGCCAACTCAATTAACTCCCGCGTGTTCGTCATCGTGTTAACCGCGTCAAAAAAATCTACTGGAAAAACAAACGACTTTGTCCTGTCGCGGACGCCAATTTGTGATGCGGGTTCTTGTTGCTGATTTGTTTCTCCCGGGCTGAGCCTCAGAGAGTTTTGTTAATAAGGACAAAGCCGTTCGGTTTCCAAGAAACACACAAAAAGTTTAATTGAAAAGAAAAAAGGCAAAGATTCCTCACAAAACAAAACACTTAATAAACAGTTGACTGGACATGACGAAACACATCTGTAAACACCCAACAAAAACGTTCAAAGTCAGTAACTAAACCTAACGTTCGAAGGGGCTGAGTGATGGGAGTAGCGCAAGATATCTGTTCGGTCTCACCCACACGCTGAATTCCGCCGACGATGAGCAAACCGGAACGCGGTGATTCCGGCTTCAGGACGCGGGCAGGACGGGGATGAAGGAACGCTGGCTGCTGACGACACGTCGAGAAACCAGGCCGGAACGTGGTGGCTCTGGCTTTAGGAGTGTGGACCCGTCTGTGACGAGAGAACGCAGGCTGGTGGTGACGCGTCAGAGAACCAGGGTCGACCTAGTCAAGCAGCTGGGCGCACAGCTCGGGCCCGGAGCCCGACGGCTGTAGCTCGCCTGCCGGAACCGAAGTCCGCAGGCTCTGGAAAGGAGTTCAGGACCGGATGGCCACGGTCCTTTGGAGCGGGAACACGACGGCAGGAGGCCCCGGCCGGTTGAAGACCTGCAGGCTCGGGTCCTACCCCAGGCTCGGTATGTTTGGAGCGGGAACCCTCCTGCTGTCGGGTTCCCGCTCCAAAGGACCGTGGCCATCCGGTCCTGAACTCCTTTCCAGGGCCTGCGGACTTTGGTTCCGGCAGGCGAGCTACAGCCGTCGGGCTCCGGGCCCGAGCTGTGCGCCCAGCTGCTTGACTAGGTCGACCCTAGTTCCCGGACGCGTCGCCACCAGCCTGCGTTCTCCCGTCTCCGATGTGTCCACGCTCCTCAAGCCGAAACCATCACGATTTGGTAGGGCTTTTCGACGTGTCGCCAGCAGCCAGCGTTCCCTCGTCCTCGTCCAGCCCACGCATTGACGCAGGAGTCACGGCGTTCCGGTTTCTCATCACCGCCGAAAACCAACTTGTGGGTGAGACTGCACCGATACTCTTGCGCTACTCCCATCACTCAGCCCCTTTCGAACGTTAGGTTTAGTTACTGACTTTGAACGTTCTTGTTGGGTGTTTACAGATGTGTTTCGTCATGTCCAGTCAACTGTTTATTAAGTGTTTTGTTTTGTGAGGAATCTTTGCCTTTTTACTTTTCAATTAAACTTTTTGTGTGTTTCTTGGAAACCGAACGGCTTTGTCCTTATTAACAAAACTCTCTGAGGCTCAGCCCGGGAGAAAAACAAATCAGCAACAAGAACCCGCATCACAGTGGGTAAAATGGTTTGACGAATATCACGCGCTGGTCAAGACATAAATAATGTCACAATCCTGTCGCGTACGTCGTCCAAACCTTCGCGTCAGACAGTAGCACATACCCACGGGCGGGTATGTGCTGCTGGTATGCGGGTACGTGCCACAGATGATTGACACATAGCATCTACCTAGGAACGAGAACACACATGGGCAATTTTAACGCGCGAGCGTTAAGAAATTCCCGACGTCGATAACGTCACCCCAACAAACGCAAAGTATAAATTTCAGGGTCCAAGCTGGAATAGAACCCAAGCATTCTGCGTGTCAGTGAAGCATTTTACCACAGAGCTACGCCAGGTCTCGGAGCTACATTTCAAACAGACGCTAATCTTCCTGAAACGTCAATAGTGGTTGCAGTGCTGCCTACCCAATTTTGTGTACATTACATATGCGTTCCTTTGATACAGCCGTCTCGTCGGGTTAACGTATATGGTGTTTAGTTGCAATGCGCTGAAGCTGATTTATGCAGCAGTGTCCAGGGCCAGCATCCTCGCGAGCATCAGCGCTTCTTATCAGCTTCTGTTGTTGCTAATACGCATGTTCCAGTAGGCATCGTTGTGCAAGTGCAAAGAACTGGTTATATAAAGATCTGCAACTTTTTATCATATGTCTGTGCGTGTTATATTTGTACATATATTTAGCGTCATTTCATGACGGGTCGCTGAATAAAAAACTTGCAACACGGCCACTTTCCCTCAGCATGCTTCCAATAAGGTCGATTCCCGGATACGTGGGATCCGCGGAATTTCAATTGCTTAGAACTAGCATGGCTAACAAGATATGCTTTTCCCAGCTTTTTTTTCGATTCTTTGAAGAAATGAAATTCATACTTGTTATATAATATCTTAGAAAGTATCATGCTCTATCTAGCTTCTCTGAAAAAAGACCTGTCCCTCCAATCACTATCATCGCACAGAAAAGTGTCACGAATTGCCTTGTTTCATAAAATGTATCATCATCCTGCCCTACGCGATCGTCTCATCCGTGAGCAATCGCACAGACCATCGTCATAAATTCGAACTCGCTTCATGTAATACTGCAAACTTTTATCATTCATTTTTACCATGGACTTCTCGTGATTGAAAAGGACTTCTGGCGGACGTTGTGAACATTATTCATCATGAGCAGTTCCGTAACTTTGTAGCTGACATTGTATACTCAGGCTCCTTCTAAACTCATTTTAAGCTCATGTCTTGCTACCTTGTTTTATGCGCGTTTTCTTTCCACTTTTTTGTTTGATGTAATATTTTGCTTCTTTTCTATTTAGTTTTTTTTTGTCGAAGTGCTGTTACCACTTCTCCTCTGTAATGTCTCTGGCACTGAGAGGCTTAATAAAACAAAAATAAAAAATGTTCTAGGGCAATAACTATAATCCACATAAAGTGAGTAGAGATAAGCACCTGTGCCCAGCGCTATCATATCTTTCGAGCTACTTTTGTAGCGTTAGCTACACTGGCCTCGCTGAGCCAATTTTGCGTGGCACTGGTCTGCACATGCGCAATGATACTCCGCCGCCACCGCGTGCGGCTCGCCGCCGGTGCGCGCGCTATTTGATGCGCTGCGCAGACGATCAGTGGTGTCACGCACCGGAGCCGGCACCTCCCTCGCACGCGGCCGCGGCCGCGCGCGACTCGCCGCCGCCGGTGTGCGCTTTCCAGAGGAGTGCCGTCATAGCCTTGGTAGACATATGGACGCCGACACGCGCGCCTTCCCTGTGCAGTCACCATCTGACACTGCGCTGGAGCCGCTTGATAGCGCCTCTGACTGGCGTTTGCCACTGTGGTATAGCCATGTAGAAAAAGAGTGCAAATGCTGCTCAACGGTGCAGTAGAGCGGAGAAGCTTAACTCATCGGATGCCGAAGTAGTTGCCCGGCAAAATAAATATACATGTGCCACATAATACGTATACCGTGTGTGTGTCATTGGAACAGCTGTAAGCATTATATCTGGAAAGCTAAGAATAATCAGCTGAACCCTCGCTAACGCTACGTATATCCTGGCATAGCTGAGCTAAGCCACTGCCATTTTTTTATGGTTATCGCCAAGGAGATTTTTCTCAATTCTCTTTTCTGCCTCTCAAGCCTTCTACACAACTCTCCCCCCTTAATCCCGAACCCAACTCTCTCACACACAATGCTAGAGTAATAATTAGAGGCTTGTGTAATAAGGAAACACAAACAAGCTTGGCCGCGTTCAAAGATCAGAACATTCTCCCAATAACACAGTTTATTTTTTTCTCCTCGCCGAAATCTCTTTTTGCTGGCCTGTGGTGCCTTCTTGTAGCAGAAAGCAGCGATAGGTCCCCCGAACGTTCAACTCCACAACAAAATAACCCGATCATGTATGAGCAGCAGACATTTAGACGTATTCATGGTATGAGCGTATAAAAACTTCATGCGGCTACCTCCATCGAGCGAACTAGCTCTTTAAAATTGTTGTGACTCTGTTATGCTGTATAGCTACGGCACGTTTCCTTAGTGAAAATGCACGCCCATGCTTCAAACTTTCATTGCTGAAATCTAGTGTTTCGAGAAGTTATGGGACTCTGCGCTGCTAACAAAAATCTAGTGCATTCAAATCAGTATGAGCTGTGTCTGTGACGGAAAACAATGGATGCTGTCTTCACTGAATAGCAATGAATCTCCCGGTATATCATCCCCTGAGTCATAACTTGCCTTTCGCACATTTCAAGGCAATACTCGTGAGATACTCTCACAGAACTCGAATTATAGACCATTTTTCAGCTCTGTAATGCCGCGACTTCATATAAAGCACCTGCATGCCACTACGAGCTTTGGTTTCTTGAGTCATAGCAATTTACTCTATTTGTGTTTGAAGATATGACAAAGCAAAAGAGCAGAGAGCACTATGACTACAAGGCGAAATTGATCTGACGTTGATACGCTTTAACCTGGTAGCATTGGAGCCCGTCCATGTATTTCATAGCGCTAAATAACTGCCTTGACCCGGCGACTTCAGTAAACCACGTGATTTGGTACGATAAAACTATAGTTTCACTTGTCACTTTGTCGTCAATATATATATATATATATATATATATATATATATATATATATATATATATATATATATATATATATATATATATATATATATATATATATACCAAGAAGTGGAGGACAGGCAAAACGAAAACTCTATTTTTCCTACGTTTCAGCCGGGGACCGGCCTTCATCAGGGAAAACACGTTACAAAAATGCGCTTTTATTAAGTAGGCATGGTATATCAAGGGCCCCTGACACGTGAACTATCACTATCATGCACTATCTACTCTGACGTGGTGAGTAATGAACAGCAGAGAATGTCAAAGTGATGTCAAAGATTATGAGAATGCATGAACGGTGTTTACACCAAGTAGATCAGACGAATATCACTTTGAAAAGTACAGTAATATCTACAAACAAAGCTATCAAACCCATACAGCAAATCACACGCAGAAAAAAGACAAAAAAGTATAGCAGAAAACGTTCAAATGGAACAAGGTGCGTAACTAAGAATTTCGCGGGGCACAAACAGAATTGATGACACAAAGTAAAGAATTTCATTGCACCGAAAAGGTGTAGTAAAAATGTGCATGTACAGTGATTATGAACATACTGTGATGAAACTAGAACTTAGTTCTGCGACGAAAGAAACGCCAGTTTGCCTGGATCTTCATTTATACCGGATAAGATTGCGTTCAACTTGTGTATCGGAAATGACTCGCGCAGTTCCCTATCATAGTGTGAAGGGAAACCTGATTCCAGTATAGTAGCTCTTAGTTTATTGAATGAGTGACCAGGAATGTTAACATGCTTAGACAAAGGTAGATTGGGTAGGCTTGTGGCATTTGACTTATGGTTATTAAAGCGTAGTCTAAAAGGTGTTTGAGTATGTCCGATGTATTGGAGTTTGCACACAGAGCACTCAGGCATGTACACAATGTTGCTTGTGTCGCAGTCCAAATCCCCTTTAATTTGTAGATGCAAGTTTGATGCTGTATTGTTAACCAAAGTGGTCGTCGTCATATGGTTACAAACTTTGCAACGGGGTTTGTTGCATGGATGACAACCAGAAAAAGTGGTGGTGCTAATCCTTGATGAGGTTAGTATGTCGCGTAAGTTCTTCGATCTGCGATATAACACACGTGGGGGATCAGGAAAGATTTTTTTAAGGTAATCACTCTGTATTAGTATGTTGTGATGCTTCTGAAGAATGTTGTTGATGTTTGGTGCTGATGCGGCGTGTGTTAAAACCAGGCTCGTGCTTGAGGGTGCAGCCTGCTTCTTCCGAATAAAAAGTTCTTCTTCGCACATGCCATCCCGCGAGCACTGGACGCCCCCAACACAACGTGACAAGTTTCTTGATCTCTACATCTCCGCAGAACAAGGCGACATTTGGAAGCCTTTAAGGAACCCACGTCCTTTAAACATAATCTGTCCATTTCTGAGAAAAAAGCCCTCCATAAGCTGCAAGATCGCGAAAACATAATTATCAAACCAGCTGATAAAGGTGGCGCTGTAGTAATAATGAATAAGTCTGATTATACTACTGCGATTGAAAGACAGCTTAATGATACTCATTTCTTCAAGCGCCTTGATGACGATCCGACAGAGCAGTTCAAGGAAATGATTTCCAATACCATAAAAGACCTTGTCAAAAAAGACAAAATCAACGAGAGAGCTATACGCTCCTTAATCCCCCTTAGCCCCATCCCGGAGCGATTTTATGTCTTGCTAAAAATACACAAAGTAAATAATCCTGGCCACCCTATTGTTTCCGCTATTGACACCGTCACTGAACCAGTGTCTAGATTCGCTGATAATCTCATTAAGGATATCCCACCCACTTTCAATTCATACCTGAAAGATACAAAACATTTCTTGCTCGACATCATTGACCTTGACGTGCCACTTGGTTCACTGCTTGTGACACTAACGTAGCCTCACTCTATACGAACATCCCTCATATTGATGGCATTCAAGCAATATTGGAGGCTTATAAAGAAAACGTTTCCAACAAAACAGTGGACAGCAACACACTAGCGCGGTTACTGGAACTAATCCTGACATTGAACAATTTTGAATTTGACGGTGTGCATTATGTTCAGGTTAGTGGCACTTCTATGGATACGAAAATTAGACCAAGCTATGCAAATATCTTTATGGGCCTACTCGAAGATAAATTCTTAGACGCATGCAGTCTCAAACCGTTTTATTATAAGCGTTATATTGACGACGTCTTTCTGATCTGGCAGCACGGAGAGACAGAACTTCTGTCGTTCATTGCAGACTTCAACAAGGCTCATCCCACCATCTCTTTTTCGGAATCATACTCAAGGACAGCAATAAATTTTCTTGACGTCACGGTTACTATACGTGCTAACAAAGTGACGACTAAACTCTTTAGAAAACCTACGGATAGGCAGTCATACCTACATTTCAATAGTTCACATCCGAAGCACTGCAAACGGCACTCCCCTATGGTCAAGCACTGCGTTTCAAGAAAATATGTTCGAACAATTCAGATTTTACAGACAACTGCACCAAGCTTCGGGAGGCCCTACAGAAACAAAAATATCCACCACAAATTATTAACGATGCTATTAAACGGGCTGAGGACATTGACCGTAAGGAACTTTTTATTCGAAAGAAGCAGGCCGCACCCTCAAGCACGAGCGTGGTTTTAACACACGCCGCATCAGCACCAAACATCAACAACATTCTTCAGAAGCATCACAACATACTAATTCAGAGTGATCACCTTAAAAAAATCGTTCCTGATCCCCCACGTGTGTTATATCGCAGATCGAAGAACTTACGCGACATACTAACCTCATCAAGGATTAGCGCCACCACTTTTTCTGGTTGTCATCCATGCAACAAACCCCGTTGCAAAGTTTGTAACCATATGACGACGACCACTTTGGTTAACAGTACAGCATCAAACTTTAATCTACAAATTAAAGGGGATTTTGACTGCGACACAAGCAACATTGTGTACATGCCTGAGTGCTCTGTGTGCAAACTCCAATACATCGGACATACTCAAACACCTTTTAGACTACGCTTTAATAACCATAAGTCACATGCCACAAGCCTATCCAATCTACCTTTGTCTAAGCATGTTAACATTCCTGGTCACTCATTCAATAAACTAAGAGCTACTATACTGGAATCAGGTTTCCCTTCACACTATGATAGGGAACTGCGCGAGTCATTTCTGATACACAAGTTCAACGCAATCTTATCCGGTATAAATGAAGATCCAGGTTAACTGACGTTTCTTTCGGCGCAGAACTAAGTTCTAGTTTCATCACAGTATGTTTATAATCACTGTACATGCAGATTTTTACTACACCTTTTCGGTGCAATGAATTTCTTTACTTTGTGTCATCAATTCTGTTTGTGCCCCGCGAAATTCTTAGTTACGCACCTTGTTCCATTTGAACGTTTTCTGCTATACTTTTTTTGTCTTTTTTCTGCGTGTGATTTGCTGTATGGGTTTGATAATTTTGTTTGTAGATATTACTGTACTTTTCAAAGTGATATTCATCTGATCTACTCGATGTAAACAACGTTCATGCATTCTCATAATCTTTCTTTGACATTGCTTTTACATTCTCTGCTGTTCATTACTCACCACGTCAGAGTAGATAGTGCATGATAGTGATAGTTCACGTGTCAGGGGCCCTTGATATACCATGCCTACTTAAGAAAAGCGCATTTTTGTAACGTGTTTTCCCTGATGAAGGCCGGTCCCCGGCTGAAACGTAGGAAAAATAAAGTTTTCGTTTTGCCCGTCCACCACTTCTTGGTATTTTTTCACTGGATCCAAAGACACCTTCTATTTCATATATATATATATATATATATATATATATATATATATATATATATATATATATCACTGTGACATCATTTTTGATATGCCACGTTATCTGCAATATCCGCGCTGCTGAAGCTTGCCGAATCAGCTCCGGCAACGGCAAGCCAGGAGTTGGTCACGGAAGCCATGGCTGAAGGTACGAGAGATGCTTGTTTGGTTCGTGTAGCGCACGGCTATTTATAGTTATTCCAGATATTTTAATCTAGCTGCAGAGCTTTCAGCATCACTATACATACTTGAGCCTTCGTCACAAACAAACGCTGTCTCGCAGTTCGTATCATGGAGAGCGGGAACCTTTTGACGGAATGTGGAGGGGCTCTGCCGAAGAAACCGAAGGTGACGTGCAGGCTTCGGCGCCCACACTTTAGGCGCGCTCACGTGGGAGTCAGAAGATTAACTATTCTTTCGCGTATTCCAAGTTTCATGCTGCAACAACCACAAAAGAATTTACGTCATCGTCGACAACAATGTCTTGTTGTCATCAGAGAAGTTTAAATAAATTCTAAAACTAGTGCAGGTACTTTTTATTGTTTTGCATTACGTATGTGTCAACATCAGCGTTGCATTATGATTTTTTTTGCAATAATGCCTGACCCTAAATTGTGAAAACCAGCCGTCTTTAACTGGTGAGAACCAGCTACATGCTCGCAAAGCCTCCATCGTTTGGTATGATGAGTGTTCACAAGCTTCTTATGTTTCTTCCCTATTCGAATTCTAAGTGAAATTGTCTGCTGAGAACTTTGCATGGCCCATTGTTTCTTCGTATCTTTAATTACTTAACGTGCCTGCAAACCTAATCTTTGCTCCATAAACTGAACACCCTTCCCGAGCGCAACGTTTGTTGTCTTCTTTAGATTGTTCCTAATGCTATGGTTAGAGACATGTTTCAGTGATCACGATTCGTAGGTTTACTGCTAATGAAATATCGTTATAGACGCCGCGGCGAGGAAGCGGGACAGGCTGATGTGTAGGCGGAACAATGGTTAGGGAACCCCTGCCTTGGCTGTAGCACACCGCAAGGCGGCCTTTCGAGGCAATTTATGGTTCATTACGAAAAAACCAGCCGTCACTGACGCGCCGCCTGCGAAGCATTAGGGAGAGGGGACACGTTACGCAGAACGGCCACGAGTAGGGGCGTGCTGACCCTACCGGCGCGTTGTAGCCACGACGCCAGCGAAAAGCAGAATGTTGGAGCTGATAGCGAAACGAAAATCCTCTCCACTGCGTTACGACGAGGGGCGTGGAGGTTGAGGGAAAAGAAAAACAAGCAATAAACGAATGCTGCAGCGAGTGCGCAATACGACCCTAATCGCCATGCGTGTCTTCTTTCCGCGCACTCGGGCGTATTCGCCGTACAGCACCACCCTGTGAGTGATGACCCTGGTGCGGCAAATAATTCCCCGAGGTTAATTATTTGAGTGTGTTAACGAGCTCTCCGGCTTGATCCCCCCCAAATACCAACAAATGCCCTGTGCTTTTTTTTTTTGATGCGCTAAGCAGCTTCGGACGTAGCGAAATCGAAAAGAAGGGGAAAAAAAAAAGAAAGCGGTAGCTTTAGCGTAAGGACTGGTACGGTGCATGTACAGAAAAAGGTTGTAGGTATCTGGTGAATCTAGGTAAGAGTGAGGGGAGGTTGATAGAAAAAGAACGAGGGTAAAAGAGGAAGGGGCCCATACCAGAACACAGGTCTATTAATAATGACCCGGCTGAAGAACTAACGAAGTAGGCAACAACTTTGTTTGTTCTGCCGATCAAGACGGGCTCCACCAGTCCGGGCACCGACGGCTGACGCGGGGCGCCTGCCAGTTATGAGGTCCCAGCGGTGGCCTTCGAGAACGCGCTAACGAAGCAATGAAGCTTTCGACGAAGTGCAGAAAAACACGAAACAAGGAAAAGAAAACCTGCTTCCACAGCGCATGTAGCGGCGTCGCTGTATACCACTCTAGCACGAGCATCAGTTTCGAGGAGAAAAAAAAAAGAGCTCAGAAGTCATAATAATCCTTGGAGCACACGCACTTTGCTAGATCGTTAACCAGACTGCCTTCATCTGAGCACAAAAGATGGTTTCGGTTTCAAAGAGGGCGGACCTGTAGGAAGCTTTCATTCCAAGCGCCATCACCATCCGTTGTTAGGAGCAACTAGCACCAAAATAATCTCTGTCATTCTGCATAAATGCGCGTTCAGTGCCGGCGACAGCGTTCTGCACAGCAACTGTGAAATTGATTGCGTTGTAATCGCCCCCTCCGGTGAATATTGTTTCACGAAAGAAACATAATTTCAAGGAATGCTCAGTAAAAACACGCCACTCAACGTAGAAACAGCGAGTAATGATGCATGATTCAGTCAGTTTAAACACGAGCCGATCACGCAAAGTACCTAGTCATTTGGTGGGAGATTGAGATCGAACGGAAAACAGAGTTTTAACGAACTTTCACTTCCGGCAACAGTCAACGACTTCCTAATACGCATGATTATGCCATTTGTCTTGTGCTATGATGTGAAACGGTTTCATACGAGTTGTTGCAGATTTATTGAAAGGGAAGTTTAAACAACGCAGAAAAAATTCTGAGCTATGTACCGGGAAAATAATCTTTCTACTCCCTTGTTAGTACGAAAGTGCAAAGTCGTGAATATTAGGGATCTTCAAGCACTTGCACCGCAGCATTCACAAACCCCCCTTTCATCGATGAGCTGTTACAGTAACAGCAACTGCCTCAAGACATGTCCTGTGAGGTTCTAACGATGACGCCAATCTGGGGCTGCTGCATGAGAACGAAGAAGTTTTTACGTTCCATCTTAAAGACAACATTACTTTAAAATTTCTACATTTTGAGCCAGCTGCAGATACACGTGACAACCTCCACTGCCATATTATTTGAGGCTTAAGGGGCGTGGTATTTTTTGCATGAATTGTGCCCGACGAAAAAAAATTGCCATAATATAGAATACGCCACGTCGTGTTCTGTCGAAGAATTCATTTTAGTTAGCTTTGCTCTAACTACACCGTTAAGGCAAGGGCTTTGCTCAGTACCAATCATGAAAAAGGGGGTAAGCTTACAGAAAATACCGTCGTCCTATTTCGGTAATAATAAAAACTAAGCGAATTTCTGTTGCGCCGTTATTCAGGGATCAGCTTTATCACAGCTCACAATTAACGTAAAAGGAACGCAAATAACTGGAAATGACAGCGTCTTCCCGATGCTAAAGTGAGTTTTAAAGACCGTGGCATGATATCATAACTAGTAAATTTTACGTATTTGAGAACTCTCATGACGTTGCAGCACCCACACGTTCTAAAAGCATGGCAATGCAAGCTGTATATAATACATGGTTTCCAAGGGCCAACTACGATTCTGTAGAGAAAAGATTGATTTTGAGGGCCGAAGCTCTTTAGGGTGTGGGTCGTTTCTTCCTCTGTGGTAGTAGTATTATGTAGCCACTTCTAGTATATGAATTGCTCAATAGATGGCTTTGTGTGTATTTGTCCTTGCAAATAATGTCACTAGATGGCGATAGTGGTTTTTGTATACTTGACGAATGGACGGACGGACGCACAGACAGACAGACAGACAGACAGACAGACAGACAGACAGACAGACAGACAGACAGACAGACAGACAGACAGACAGACAGACAGACAGACAGATGGACAGACAGACAGATGGACAGACGGACGTATGGACGAACAACAGACAGAGAGACAGACAGATGAATGAACGGACGCTTTGCCCCACTCATCATCATTCACTCGGTGGATATGCTAGGATTTGTTTTCTTTTTTTAACTCTACAAAGATCAAGTACTTTCTAAAATGTTGGTATTAAAAGCGTGAGGTGCAAATGAAATAACTAGGAGCACGTCTGAACACGACAAGAAAGGCAACACTGTCTGATTTAGACATACAGTGACACACATTTAGACATAAATCTTTCATGTATGAGGTAGTAATGGGTCATGAGATCCATGTTCTATACACACACAAAACTCAGTTTAGTCACATGAGACTAATATTCACATAAAACTAAGACACACGAACGCACAGTATGTTTGCACATAACGTGACACGTAAAAACTCACCTACCTTACTATCAAAATCGAAAACATAGTTGTGGGAGTAATTAAGATTTACATAGGTGATTCAGATGTTCGCAGGATAGCATCTTATTCAAGTTCATACTTATAGGTGCCGTCCAACCGGTTGATCCATTTTTAAAAAGACATGCTTTTTCTGCATGCCAGTGGCCCATGTCTGTGCCCACGTTATCCCATCACCATCAATAGTATATAATTTATCTTGCGAATAATAATTCAATTTTAAGCAACTTACTGGTATTGTCCTACGTAATAGAAGCCTGGGGGCTTAGAAAGAGGCTTAAAGTTTGATTGCGGATGACGCAGCAAGCAATGAAATAAAAAATGATAGGTGTAATATTAATTGACAAGAAATGAAAAGACTGGGCCAGGGAACAAAACGGGTGTTACGCGGATATTAGTCGAATACAAGAGGAAGAAATGAACATGGGCGGGGCGTGTAGCACGTAGGTAACCTAACCACTGGTCATTAAAAGTAACAGACTATTTCAAGAGAAGAAAAATGCACGATGAGAAGACGTAATGTTTAGTGGGCAGATAAAATTTAGTGCGCGGGTATAGTGTGGCTACAGCAGGCACTGGACTGGGTTGATTGGCAGAACCGCATTAATTGATTTTGCCTTGCAAAGGGTGCTGCCAGGCTCATGATGATGATGAAATGATTCAGGTTTTTTTAATCGCAGCTCCCGTGGCTCCTGACAAGTCGTCTTTCCTTGTTATCAACTCGACTTTCGTGCTTCTGCACCTGGGCGCGTGGTACAGTGGCGGCTGCCACATCAGTTTTTTCGTGGCCCAGTACAAGCCAAAGGGGGAGTCGGAGTGGACGCTCATATCTAACCACGTGCAGCCACAAACGGAGACTCTGATGGTGCCTCAGCTCCAGCCGGGAACGTGGTACAATCTGCTAATGACTGCGCACAACGATGCTGGATCCACGGATGCCGAGTTTGTATTCGCCACCTACACTGAGAGTGGAGGTAGGAAAACATATCGCTACTATGTTTCCCAGTTCTATAGACGAAATGCCACATAAAAATGCTTGTCTTTTTAAGCGTGTTAGTCCGTGGGTCAGCAGGCCTTCCTAATGAAATATCTCGCATTGCGATTGGCTGAAGTATTCTCTCATCAAAAATTTAGCTTAAGACGTTTTTGTGAATAAGGATGGGCCTAGAATTGCTCTCGCTTGCATGGGTTGGCCATCATATGTTGGGGGCTACCGGTCAGGTGGATAGCACAACCCTGATAGGCTCCCAGTGTGTTCTTGTTCCATGACTGCCACCATTGTCAGCTCGACATCAGTTAACGTAACAAAACGGCACCTATTTCCTTGGCTTCGCCGTCAGATACCTGGGGTCAAAGTCATGTAGGCGCACTGAAAACGTGAGTGATAGCTAGACATAATCTGGTTCATAGACTATTTCCTTTTGGAATAGGAAGGAACACCACATTGCTCGGTTAAACGAATCCTAATTTTTTTTTATTTCGAATGCCGTGGAACCAGTTAACAGCTCACGAAACATCAAATGCACCAGACCAGCTGCTTTTAAGCGTGTGAGTCTGTCGTATGATCAATCATTCAGTTGTAAATATACAAAATGGTAGCGTCAACAGCCTAAAATGCGGCTCCCAAACAAAAATATTGGACTATTCGTTTGTTTAAGACGCTGGAGGCAAACAAATTTAAAAATATGCGTAATATTGTAAAATGTTGCATTCCTAACACAACGTGAAAGTGAAAAGGATCGTTTCTCAAGCAAGCTCACAAACTTGCTTCAAGCTTTAAGGATGGTGTCTGGACAAGTCCACATAGAATTTACATAGCCGCCGTCGTTGAACCTCCTTGTTCAGTGGTAGTAGACGTAGATGTACCTTTAGCATAAATTGTTTGCAAGATGTCCACGAATCTCGAGCAGGTGGTTGCTTGTTGGCCTTACTTGCCAACCATAATTGTTTTACCGTTTTAGGATAGAAAAGCACCTTTTTTGGTGACCCGAAATGTGCCCACGGAATGATCTATTTTCGTTAAAAGCATTCGCTACAAAACATGCGATAAATATATCTAAAATTTAGATGACCACCTTTTGACAACGAAAAAAAAGTGTCCACTTGTGTCATTCAAAGCTACTGAATGTGCTGGGCTAGTCTACAAATAAACAAAACATTTAGTTTTCCTGACCCAGTTGGCTTTGGAACAACGAAAACCAATTTATTAAATTAAAAAAAACTGATAGCACCTTATTCAGGCATACAGAAATGAAAAATTGAAGTGCATACTTCCTTTTTGTAATTTTGTCATTTTTTGGCGAGCAGTACGCACCAGTTACACTAAATACTTTGAAAATGTATACAGATAAAGTAAATATATTCAATAGTTTAAGCACGTTCCCCACAAGCTTGACTGAATTTGCAATAAGCTGTCTATAGTAAGGATCCGAGATAAGCAACGACTGCCGCGGAAAGATGAAAATTTTGAGACTCCCCTACTCCGGATTCCCGAGAAGCACATATGGAAGCATCCCTGAAAACTTAGCGAAGGAAAAGATGAGTAAAACATAAGGCCTGTAGGCACGCCTGTCACATCCATAACTGAAGCAGAGTTCACAAAGAAAGAAAATGCAGATGATCGAAGGCATATGATCAAAACTTTCTAACTCAGCAGTATAATGACGCTCTCGTTTTTCACTTTGAGAGCACCTCCTATCCGCATAGATATTGTTTTTTCTGGATTGGGAGAGTTTTCTGCGTGTGATGTATTTACCCTAAACAGGTACTTTAAAAGGAAGGAAGAAAAGAGTAGAATGAATTCGCTCCGGATGATACGAGTGTTACTTTTGTCCACTCAGCATTTCAATGCCCTTACTGTTTCTAAAGATTTGATGACTGTTTTAGCAGAAATATCTCGTCGTATTGTATTCTTAAAACACTAAGGTCCTTATGAGAGCTCTTGACTTTTTTTCGCCGTCGCTACTATGAGGCGTACCTCTTCGGACCTTTTATGTCCTAAGTTTTTAAAACGGTGGTAATTTTTTTCGAAATTATTGCAGTTCTATCACTTCAGTGAACTGTTTGGAGTGTGACTATCGTCCCGTAATTTTTTCATCGCTACGCTGATTTCAGTAGTTAGTCCCTGCGCGAAACTTCAGAACTTGTCTGGTGTTTGTAAGAGGAGTTGCCACTCTCAACCTTCAGTTATTTCAGGAGCTGCAGTTTTCTACACCTGTTTTTAGAAAAGTGAGAATGTTATATTAAAAAACACATAAGTAGCTACAAGCATATGCTACTTTTTGAATGTAGTGAACCTTTTACACTGACTGCGGCGCTCTCAGGCCTCGCGGCGGTGGTCTAGTGGATAAAATACTCGGCTGCTAACTCGCAGGTCGCGGGATAGGATCCCGGCTGCGGCGGCTGCATTTCCGATGAAGGTGGAAATGTTGTAGACCCGTGTGCTCAGATTTGAGTGCACGTCAAAGAACCCCACGTGCTCGAAATTTCCGGAGCCCTCCACTACGGCGTCTCTCATAATCATATGGTTGTTTTGGTGCGTTAAAAACCACATATCAATCAATGCGCACTCTCGGGGTAAGAGAAGCAAGGGAAAGGCAGGGAGTTTTTACCACATACGCACGTCCAGTTTGCTACTCTGCAGTGGAAGGGGGTATAAAGGGGCGAAAAGAGAGACCGATTTAGAGAAGAGAGTGGGAATGGAGAGAATTGCAAGCGCACTTGTGGGAGCCCATGCAGTTTACAGTGGTCGCTCAGATTTGTTGATTTCAGGTACTTCAGCTGCACTTTAGTTGCCTCTGGGCTTTCGAAGCATATGCCCATGGTTCTAGAATCGCGCAATGAGTCACTAACTAAAATAAGGCTTCGTTTAGGCTAGATCCAGCATGTATAAGTGGAATTGACAATCAAAATGACACGTTTCATTCTCTCCAGCTAATGTGTCTACCAAGTCGTCAAACGAGCATGTCTTGTGCTGTACCTTGTACGACAGCTTTTTTTTTTCGGCAGCCCAAAAATCTCTTTTTAATTATGTTATCCCTCGCTGACCACATATACCCTCTCTTGTAAATGTGGCTTTGTTGGAGCAACAATCATGGTTTGTTGCTCCATCCACCATTCACAGGCTATATATGGCTCTCAGGGTCTCACTGGGTATACAATGAGAACTGGCATCGTGCCCTATTTTTTTCTTGTTCTTCAGGTACCGTTCCACCCTTGGTGTCCATGAACAGTGAGGAGCGCCGTTTTTACCGGCACCTGGGCATAGTGGTGCCGGTTGCCTGCTCCGCGGTTATCGTTCTCATGGTGTCTTTGGTCGTGTGCCTACTGTACAGCCGCACCTGCTGCCGATCTCGCTCCAGGGTCATCTACGAAACGGCAGGTGTGTTGGCGGCTCATATTCTTTATTGCGCCTAAAAAAAAGCGTTCACTCAGCGAGAACTCTGGGCATGTGGGCATCACCCGAGATACACAAAACCACGATGAGAATTCTCTAACATATTTTTTTATTTTAAACTCTAATATTCGTGCATATTTGGGATGAGTATTGAGTGGTCTACATAAAAATCCTGCATATTTGATGGTTAAAACTTTATTAAATAAGAAAATAAATAAGTGAAATTAACATATATATATATATATATTATATATATATATATATATATATATATATAATTTTGGCTTCTAGGTTGCACCGCATACTTTCACTATGATGAAAATTGCATCAATATGACATAGCGTGCAAGCTTAAGCCTCCTCACTTGATAACAGCCTGTGAGCGTACACTCCGAAGGGCAAGCTGTCTGATAGCTATATCAAATAAGTAAAAGTGATAAATTCTTGATCGAAAGTATTGTTAGCCGCATTTTTATCACATATAGTTTAATGACCTTAATCATGAGTTAAGTAAGTCACAATAAAGAGAAAAAATGCTCTTGCATAGAAAATTAGAATATAACATACAAAAATGATCGGCTCCCGCTTGCTGCGCTCCTCGCATTTTCAATGTAAAAAAGCACACAAAATGGAGAGGCAAGCGAGTCAGTACTGATTGATTACGGCGTAAATCCAGTGAAATAAAAAAGACGAGGACAGGAAAGAGAGCACCACACGCACTTGTGGTGTTCGCTTTCTTGCCCTCGTCTTTATTTGCGCTATATTTAGGCCATAATAATAAAGCATGAAATCGGTTGCCCTTTGGGTTCGAAGCCAGACTTTGCCGGAAGGGTGTTATAATGTTCAGTTATTTTCCGTCACATTGATCGAGATTGGACACATGATGACGGAAGAGTACGTTGCCATATTCGAAGCCGTGGACGAAACCAATAAAAGTGAGCTGCCCGTGTAAGAATCAATACAAGAAAAGATGGTTGCTAGGGAATAAAACGCATGGAGCGAGCTGTTTTGAGAAGTAATCGAGAGTTTTTTTTTTCCGGCGCATGTCAAACAAGCTTGACGGATGGCTTCGTAGAGAGATGGAGATTGCGTCCCCCTACGAAACGCTTTATAATTGCTTTCCACGAATTGCGGAGCCTAGGAACAGCCTCATATATCAGTTTAGTTATACTCGGCTTTGTACGGTTGGAGTGAAAACAAAGATATTTTTTATGACACGTTCTGCGTAATTGATTGCGTTGCTAGAAAACAGATTTTGTAAGTGCGTCGTATGAAATTATTGTGGTGGTAAT